>JAOTOM010004620.1:0-100000 GCA_034440615.1 Ashinkailepas kermadecensis | reverse complement strand
TCTCACGCCGATTGGTCGCGGGCGAAGAGTAGCGACAGGTGAGACTCGAACCCACGATCTTTCGATTGTGAGACGGGCAGCCTACCCCTAGACCACTCGTCCCTGTGACACCGGCCCGAATGATCTGCTTAAAGACAGGCCACGCCCGTGAACCCGATACCGCAGGCACTCGTGAGTCGGCGTTAATACCGTGATACGGACTAAAACTCCAAGTAACTGCCACTTCCAGGGTAGGAGCTGGTCGACGAGAAGCTAAGAAAAGCAGACGAAAAAAGAAAATATGTAAAACAAGGACTCACACTTAAGTCAAGGGCTTCCCACACTGAAAGCAAACGCATTAGCTACTGCGCCACCGAGGCGGTTAATGTGATGACGAAAATGACGTTCTGCTGAAGAGTGGGCAGTACGGAGGACGTATTGTGACCCGTGGGTGTTTGGATCAGGCTAGGTGTGTCGGCAGTACGGAGGACGTATTGTGACCCGTGGGGGTTTGGATCAGGCTAGGTGTGTCGGTAGTACGGAGGACGTATTGTGACCCGTGGGGGTTTGGATCAGGCTACGTGTGTCGGTAGTACGGAGGACGTGTTGTGACCCGTGGGGGTTTGGATCAGGCTAGGTGTGTCGGCAGTACGGAGGACGTATTGTGACCCGTGGGGGTTTGGATCAGGCTAGGTGTGTCGGCAGTACGGAGGACGTATTGTGACCCGTGGGGGTTTGGATCAGGCTAGGTGTGTCGGTAGTACGGAGGACGTGTTGTGACCCGTGGGGGTTTGGATCAGGCTAGGTGTGTCGGCAGTACGGAGGACGTATTGTGACCCGTGGGGGTTTGGATCAGGCTAGGTGTGTCGGCAGTACGGAGGACGTATTGTGACCCGTGGGGGTTTGGATCAGGCTAGGTGTGTCGGCAGTATGGAGGGCGTGTTGTGGCCTTTGGCGGATTTGGATCATGACAGAACTAGGTGCGTGGAGGGTATGAAGGACGTGTGACCTGTGGGGGTTTGGGTCATGACAGAACTAGCTGTATCGGCAGTATGGAGGACGTGTTGTGACCTGTGGGGGTTTAGGTGGTGACACACCTGAGTCTGCCGACAGTATTGCATTGCATGCACCACAAGCGCATCCACACAGCGTTGTTGCATTATCGTGCCCGCCGCAAAGAGTGAGATAAAAAGGTGCAGAATTTGAGAGAGAAAAGAGTCCTGGTATGTTGGGAAGGATGCTGGGTTAGGAATTAGGAGTCGGTGTGTGGTAAGCATGAGCAGTTTGGATTCGGGCACACGGTAACGGCGCATCGAGCGACAAGCAATATATAAAATGTTAATTGCGCAGGATAAGAAAGGACAGAAATATAATTGAGCAAAATAGCATGCCCTGGATAATGATTATCACAACATAATTGACTTCAGTACACTTCATCTTCGATTTGGTCTTCATGTGGTGGCACTTGGCTTCGAGTCACTGAGTTTCGTTTCGTTCGTCGCCAATTCGTGTTTTTCTTCCCGCTTAGTATTCACGATTTAGCATTGATATGTACATTCATTGTCTTCTTCATTAAGCCTTCACCGTGGCGAGGCTCCTCGATTTTTTTTCACGGACCAATTCAATAGAAAATAAAATTTGAAGTGAAAAGATTATTCTTGTTTACGTTAAAAGTGAGTTCCCATGAGCAAATCATGTTACTCTCTACTCGAAAATTTTCATTCACCAACAGTTTGAGGGTTTGTGGCCTACTGTGGTTTGGGTGGCGTCAGAGCTTGACGTGCCTGTCCTATGGACGGTGGGCCGCACGTTGTGGCCTGCTGTGGTGTGGGTGGCGTCAGAGCTTGACGTGCCTGTCCTATGGACGGTGGGCCGCATGTTGTGGCCTGCTGTGGTGTGGGTGGCGTCAGAGCTTGACGTGCCTGTCCTATGGACGGTGGGCCGCATGTTGTGGCCTGCTGTGGTGTGGGTGGCGTCAGAGCTTGACGTGCCTGTCCTATGGACGGTGGGCCGCATGTTGTGGCCTGCTGTGGTGTGGGTGGCGTCAGAGCTTGACGTGCCTGTCCTATGGACGGTGGGCCGCATGTTGTGGCCTGCTGTGGTGTGGGTGGCGTCAGAGCCTGACGTGTCTGTCCTATGGAAGGCATGTCGTGGCCTGCTAGGATTTGATTGGTGGCTGAGCTGGGTGTGGAGGACGTGTTGTGGTCTGTGGGGGTTTGCATGGTGACTGCTGGGTAAGCGGCGGTATGGAGGATGTGCTGTGGTCTGTGGGGTTTGCATGGTGACTGCTGGGTAAGCGGCGGTATGGAGGGCGTATTGTGGCCTGTGGGGGTTTGGGTGGTGACAGCTGGGTAAGCGGCGGTGTAGAGGGCGTGTTGTGGCCTGTGGGGGTTTGTATGGTGACAGCTGGGTAAGCGGCGGTATGGAGGGCGTGTTGTGGCCTGTGGGGGTTTGGGTGGTGACAGCTGGGTAAGCGGCGGTGTAGAGGGCGTGTTGTGGCCTGTGGGGGTTTGTATGGTGACAGCTGGGTAAGCGGAGGTATGGAGGGCGTGTTGTGGCCTGTGGGGGTTTGGGTGGTGACAGCTGGATAAGCGGCGGTGTAGAGGGCGTGTTGTAGCCTGTGGGGGTTTGGGTGGTAAGATAACTGGATGTGCCGGCAGATTGAAGAGCATGTTGTGACCTGTGCGCTCCTGGCTACCATTGAACATATTACAAAATGTATATGCACTTTCTCTGTGACCTCAAAACGTCGATGATTTGAAACTGCGTCTGACCCTTGAGGGCTAGAAAGCTTTAAACAATATCAGAATCGTACTCTGGGCCACATCGATAACCAAATGAACCCATTTTAGTCAAAATCGGAGGGAGAGTACTGAACATGCATAGGTGATTTCTCCTGGAATCGCCCAGAAGACAACACCGACATGCCGCTTCTCCTTAGACGCCGCGCGCACTGCCATGCTTACGGTGAACATATGATTCACCGAATTCTGGTTTTTCCTTCGACCACAGTGCATAAATCCGCCACGCACCTAAAAAAAAGACATTGGCCTGGTAGACCCAAGGTCTCCATTACCCTCTATAGACACGAATTGAGCGATGTTGGACAATAGTGAAGCGCTCCTAGTTTGCTATTGCTCAGCTGCAATGCAGACTACCATTGTTTCCAGCGAGGCTAGCGGGGTCACCTCTTTTCTAAACGTTGTCAGCATGCTCAAAAGTTTCGAATATACAGGGAGGTATATCATCAGTTCGTTTCGTGTTGTGTTTCTTAAGCCTTTATACACACTCTAGAAGCTGGTGATGGTGGACGCCAATTCAGTCATCCGGAGTGGCTAACCATACGAAATATTGTAAATGCTGGTGGAGCGAATTGGAGGCATTTCGCAGTGGGACCTGTGAAGCAGGACACGTGAGTCCCAGTTGCCACATCGACTACGTTCCGACAGGGAGAGGGCTATCTCAGTGGTTGTATCGATGACATTCGTTACCTCCCTGTCACCGATCCGCAGCATGGGCAGAGGAACGGACGAGTATTGGCCTGCAATGCACGTGGTAACTACACATCTGCAGCACGCCCAGAACAGCATCTACAACACACCACAGGTAACTACACATCTGCAGCACGCCCAGAACAGCATCCATAACACACCACAGGAAACCACACATCTGAATGCACGCCCAGAACAGCATCCATAACACGCCCCACGTAACTACACATCTGACTGCATGCCCAGGACAGCATCCATAACACACCACAGGTAACTACACATCTGACTGCACACCCAGAACAGAATATACAACACACCACCGGAAACTACACATCTGCAGCACACACAGAACAGCATCCATAACACACCACAGGAAACTACACATCTGAATGCACGCCCAGAACAGCATCCATAATACGCCACACGTAACTACAGATCTGACTGAACGCCCAGAACAGCATCCATAGCACACCACAGGCAACTACACATCTGACTGCACGTCCAGAACAACATCCACAACACACCACAGGTGACTACACAGCTGACTGCATGTTGAAGGACATCAATCACAAAACTAACGTACTCGCTGAGAAGCAGTTTTGTCCGACACTGCACGGTATGGCATGTGGAAAGTGGCGAGGACAGATAAATATACCTGGGCACAGCGTCCACACTGATACTGCCACAGCTCGACATGTGGTGATGACACAGCCAAGTCGTCTCTTGTCAGTGCACTGATGTTCTCACAGCTCGACAACAGTCGCAGCCAACTCTGACCTGATATGGGTGTACAGCTTGCCCTGCACGTGCAGATAGGCCGTGGTGAACGCCTTCAGCATCTGTAGGGCGCAAAATGCGACAAAAATCGTCACGATACGTGAAAACCGCGGTGGTATGGTGGTGGTTATTGGTTTTACGACACGTCGACCGTTGAGTCATGTAGCGTCGCCAATCTCTCACGCCGATTGGTCACGGGCGAAGAGTAGCGGCAGGTGAGACTCGAACCCACGATCTTTCGATTGTGAGACGGGCAACCTACCCCTAGACTATTCGTCCCCACGTGAAAACCGCATATGCACGAGATTCAACAAGGGTACTTCACGATGAACACCTGATAGACCAGAGCAGAATTACTAACCAACCATGGAGGTGCGCAAATTGGCAGTATATATATATACATATATATATATATATATATATATATATATATATATATATATATATATATATATATATATATATATATACATATATATACATATACATATATATTGTTTGTGTATGCATACAATGTAGTCATATTAATTTTGAGTTAGGTGTCCCGTGTAAGAAAAAATGCCCGGGATGAGGGGAAAATGAAATGCAAGTACTCAGACGTCCATCTAGGGACACATGAAATATTCAATCCAAAGGAGAGCCGTTTAATTTGTTTAAATAAAATCAACTATTTCCATGTGTGAATAAAATAGTATAGGTACACCTTTTTGGGGGAATGCAGTATCTACAGCTAATACAAACTGATGCACCCTGCATGATCCTATCCTCTAACATTCACACAATACACTGGGTAGGTTACCCCAAAAAAGTAAATGCATCTTAGACAGCAAACGAATTCCTCCCTCACCGAAACCGACCGGCTGGATCCGTCCTTAAAACCACCTGCCAAAATCAACAAGCATGGGTGCGTGCGTGCATGGATGCACTCGTACGTGTGTGTAGTGTGATACGTGGTATGTGAAGCGTGGTGCGTGGTGAGTGATGCGTGGTGAGTGATGCGTGGTGAGTGATGCGTGGTGAGTGATGCATGGTATGTGGTGCGTGTTGTGCGAGTACATGCATTCGTACGTATGTGGTGCGTGGTGTGTGGTGCGTGGATGCATGTACTCGTACTGACACTCACCTCTGTATCGCCAATTTGACCAAGTCTGACATCCTCGGCATCGTCTGTCTGTGTGGTCGGCTGCCACTCACCTCTGTATCGCCAATCTGACCAAGTCTGACATCCTAGGCATCGTCTGAATCTGTGTGGTCGGCTGCCACTCACCTCTGTGTCGCTCATTTGACCAAGTCTGGCGTCCTCGGCATCGTCTGAATCTGTGTGGTCGGCTGCCACTCACCTCTGTGTCGCTCATTTGACCAAGTCTGGCGTCCTCGGCATCGTCTGAATCTGTGTGGTCGGCTGCCACTCACCTCTGTGTCGCTCATTTGACCAAGTCTGGCGTCCTCGGCATCGTCTGAATCTGTGTGGTCGGCTGCCACTCACCTCTGTGTCGCTCATTTGACCAAGTCTGGCGTCCTCGGCATCGTCTGAATCTGTGTGGTCGGCTGCCACTCACCTCTGTGTCGCTCATTTGACCAAGTCTGGCGTCCTCGGCATCGTCTGAATCTGTGTGGTCGGCTGACACGGAGCGCCTGACACGCTCGCCGTCACGCAGGTGCACCCACAGTTCGGAGCGCAGGCCGGATGGGTGACGGTGGCGAGGCTTCATCACCGCCGACTCTGGCTCCGGCAGTGGCGGCACCAGAGACGTGTACTGCGGCACCATACGGACCCGTCAGGGCAAACACAAACAACCGATGACACAAACAGGAACAGCGTCGGTAACTACAGAGGGACAGTTGCAATAAGAGCCACGGATCAGTATTCTAAACTAAAAACGACCTATCTATTCAAATTACATACCGGTTCCCCCTTCCCCTTATAAGAATATCTCTGTGGAATAATAATTGAATGGTGCAGGACACAAGCTTACCTTTTTCGATGACTCGTGAAAGAGGGAGAGTAGCGAATCTTTTGCTGTGATGAATGGGTTGGAAGCCATCAAGGCACGGACGTAGTAGTACACACAGTCCAGCCTCTTGTGCTGGAAGGCAGTCACATACCGTGACTGCGAGGCCGTTGTCGTTCGTTATGAAGCCATCTGTTGCCAGTTTTCACGGTTCTAAGTTACAAGTAACTGAGTTAACACATATGCATCAGTAGACAGTATTGCATTATGCATCAGAGACAGACAGAGGTGAGTGTCAGACAGAGACAGGGACGGCACTCACCGCATAGAGTGCCAAGATAGCCAACTGGTTGAACGGCCGGCCGTTCTTCGGATTCATTCGCTGTGCCTGGAGGTAGTAACTGCAGCCATAGACAACAGACATCACCTTAGTTACATTAGCTATTTGCGTTTGAGGGGGTTTTCACTAGAAATGTATGACTTGGTGAACAAGTACAGGCAAACAATCAGGACACACACTCAATTGTTAGAACTATTCAGGTTAAATGGAATAGCCACTCAGCTGGTTACAGAACATGCACAATTGTGGTATGTAAAACTGCACGTTTAAATAGGCCATACTTGACGGTAGTTTGGATTGCAATCAGCATGTTGCTTGGGCTTAGACCGAACAGAGATGTCCATATGATCACAAAGCATTTGCTTCACCTGGCTATGCATATGATATAGAAGCTAACCCACTGGCTTGGCTTATTTAAGTGATATGGTGCCACGGGAGTGGTCGTAATTGACCTGCTCATCTGGGTGTGGTTGCAGCTGATCTGCTGGTCTGGGTGTGGTTGTAGCTGACCTGCTGGCCGGAGTATAGTTTTGGCTGACCTGTTGGTCCGGGCGTGGTTGTATCTGACCTGTTGATCTGAGTGTGATTGTAGCTGGCTTGTACGTCTGGATGTGGTTGTAGACCTGTTGGTCTGGGTGTGGTTGCAAACCTGTTGGTCTGGGTGTGGTTGAATCTGACCTTTTGTTCTGGATGTGGTTGTAGACCTGCTGGTCAGGGTGTGGTTGTAGACATGTTGGTCTGGGTGTGGTTGTAGACCTGTTGGTCTGGGTGTGGTTGTAGACCTGTTGGTCTGGGTGTGGTTGAATCTGACCTTTTGGTGTGGGTGTGGTTGTTGACCTGCTCGCCTGGGTGTGGTTATAGCTGACTTACTGGTCTGGGTGTGGTTGTAGCTGACCTAATGGTCTGAGTGTGATTGCAGCTGACCTGCTGGTCTGGGTGTAGCTGTAACTGACCTCTTGGCCTCGGCATAGCTGGCCAGTCGGCCGACCTGGTGCTTGTACCGGACCAGGTCACCCAGACAGAGTAGCAGACGCTGACTGAGCGCCACCACTGTCGAGAAGTAGCGCCGACCCATCAGCTGACCCGGGTCAAATGTTAGCCAACACAGCTGCTCCACTGGTAAATTGTAAGCGTTTTGCAGGTCACGCAACAGCTTCGAGAAAAACTCAACGCCCTGTGGACAGAACAAGACAAAGGTCAAAATAAAATAATATTTTGGCACATGCTACCTAGAGTAAACAAGACAATGATCACAATAAAATATATCTAGACACATCCTGCCGATAGTAAGAAAAAGACATCAGTGTTGGGAATTTGGGATGAACTTCGAGTGAAGTTAATGACGTGAATAAGACCCAGCACCGTAGTGGTGGGGAGCGGTGAACATGTCGGGAGACAGCGCAGCAGCGCTGAGACGGGGAGACAGTGACCGTGTGTCGGCCTTAGTGTGGAAAAACCTACTTACGTCGTCCAGGATAGCGGCCAGGGCAGGCTGACGCGCCTGCAGCTGTGTGGTGCGCAGCCACTCGATGGCGGCGTAGTAGAGAGACCGCCACACCGTCTGGTCCACCCCGAGCGACATCCAGGTACGCAGGTCGCTGGTCACCAGGCGCACACACTCCTGCTGCACGTGCCTTCTGCAAAGGCCGAACACACCGCGCGTCGGTGGGTCGGTTCCGGTGAGGAGACTAACGCTATCATGGGAAAACGCACGAAGTTCCACCAATGAGCAAGGAAGCACAGCTAACCCGACTCAACACGCTGTGTGTCTACGATGCCGCCTGTGAAACTCTTGCCACACGAACACTCACACCACGTCTTTTTTTCCAACTAAAGAATACACGTTAATGTTGTTGGTTAGATCGTGGCTTTACGGCACATTCAGCAGCTGAGGCCATATGGCGTCGCTTGCCTATCACCCTGGCAGGAAGGGCGGACACCCCGGGTAATCGAACCCCATACCTCTTGCGTGCCAGCCACTCAGCTTAACCACTGAGCTGCCGACGTCCATAAAGAGTACCCTGAACCATTGAACCAGCTAATAAGAAACACAGGCACTGGCAAATCCAGAGTGTGAGGAAGTCGTCATTCAGGACATACCCCCAACCAACGACGACAAAAAAGAATGTCTCTAAAGTTGAGCACATTGTATGACAAGCTTGCTTTCGTGCACGCTTTCCATCTATTACGTTCGTCAAGTTCTAAGAAAACTGATACATTCTTGTCACTTTGGTCCATTCGGCCTCTCCCAACGAATGTACCACACCAAGCAGGGGCACACCTGTATATGCATTTGTTGGGAGGACCCGGCAATGAGTTGCTGAATTAAAAGCGCAATAGATGTTCTGGGCAACGACTCACGGTGAGATTAATCATGACTGGAGGAGCTCGATTGAACATGGAAGGGACTCGAGTCCTTCCTAAGCGACAGGGAACTTCACATATGCTTCTAATTAACCAGGGATAGGAGGCGCACATAAAACTATTCGATGTTGTTCGAAACTAATGCTGGATAATTTGTTGAATGAACACGCAGCTGATGACAATTTGGACAAACGATGGCGCGTGGAAATCGCACGCAATGTACAGAAAACATGCAGGCTTCAAACAGAATTCGATATGAAGAAGAAGAAGAAGATATGAGAAAAGTAACCCATCATGCATATGCTTACTAGCGACACAGTTTCTGTTGCATTAATTATCGCTCGTGCAGAGGCGAGGATCAATGGTAAGGGTCAATCAATCAATGGTCAGAGGCGAAGATAAAATGGTACACGATTCTTTAGTTCCATATAGTACGCGTGTACCCGTTTCGCATTAATGACAGCATAACTGCATCACAAGACACGGCAAAACCACTGACTCGTCGCGCGACAGCTTCGTATGACAGTATGACTGCACCACAGGAAACGACAAAACCACTCACTCGCCGCGTGACAAACTTCGTAAAAATGACAGCATAACTGCACCACAGGAAACGACAAAACCACTCACTCGCCGCGTGACAGCTTCGTATTAATGACAGCATGTCTGCACCACAGGAAACGACAAAACTACTCACCCGCCGCGTGACAGTTTCGTATGACAGCACGACTGCATCACAGGAAACGACAAAACCACTCACCCGCCGCGTTACAGCTTCGTAAAAATGACAGCATAACTGCACTACAAGGAAACGGCAAGACCACTCACTCGTCGCATGGCAGCACGTGCATGATCAATATAGGAAATGTACACCGAGCGTGAGCGCAGTGTGACGCTGCAGTAGGCGTTACGCATCACGCACCGTATACGGGTGATGGTGGTCCAGGCGTCCAGCAGCTGGTCGGTAGCTATGATGTACTCCACGTCTCCAGCGGCGCGACCCAGCAGCTGAGACACGCGGCTGGCGTTGGTGGCGTCCGCTCCAGCACTGTCCACACAGCAAAGGGTCAACTACACATCCTACACTGTCCACACAGCAAATGGTCAATTACACAGCCCACATGTACACACAGCAGACAGTGAACTACACATCCCACACTGTCCACACAGCAAATGGTCAATTACACAGCCCACATGTACACACAGCAGACAGTGAACTACACATCCCACACTGTCCACACAGCAAATGGTCAATTACACAGCCCACATGTACACACAGCAGACAGTGAACTACACATCCCACACTGTACACACAGCAAATGGTCAATTACACAGCCCACATGTACACACAGCAGACAGTGAACTACACATCCCACACTGTCCACACAGCAAATGGTCAATTACACAGCCCACATGTGCACACATCAGGCAGTGAACTACACATCCCACACAGCAAATGGTCAATTACACAGCCCACATGTACACACAGCAGACAGTGAACTACACATCCCACACTGTCCACACAGCAAATGGTCAATTACACAGCCCACATGTACACACAGCAGACAGTGAACTACACATCCCACACTGTCCACACAGCAAATGGTCAATTACACAGCCCACATGCACACACAGCAGACAGTGAACTACACATCCCACACTGTCCACACAGCAAATGGTCAATTACACAGCCCACATGTACACACAGCAGACAATGAACTACACATCCCACACTGTCCACACACTAGCCAACTCAGTGATAAATTATTCGTGAAATGTGGTGGAATATACAACTTTCTGAACATTAAATTGGCATCCCTTCCAACGGAGTATCCACATCGTGCTTCGTGATGAGTCGTTATCAAGTCTTCATATCTAATTTCTAACAGTCCCTTGTTGATAAGTATAATGTCGATACTCACCATTGCAGATTGTGATGAACGAAAATCTGCTATCACAATTCCAGGTAAGATGATTAACTATGATGCGGTTTGTTATACAACATCAGATTATCAGAGTAGGTATTTTGTATCGTTATCGCTAAAACAGTTACCCCTAAATTAGGTATCTCACAACAAAGGGAAAAGGTACACATATGAGTAGGCTGTTGGATCAAAATTGTGTTTGAATTATTCATCAGTCATGTTCAGTGGCATCGTTTATATGACCAATTTCGACATCCTACTGTGCAAAATAACCAAACTATGGTTGACGCACCCAAAAACCCTAATAAACAAACAAAAGACATCCTACTGTACTCGTTTCGACATCTCACACCTAACGAAAAACCATTATTTTAACACTGAGTCAACTACACAATCCATGCAACAGATAGTCAGCTACACATACATATGACAAAACGTTTACCCAAAAGCGAACCCATGGTAGGTGGAAGGCGTCGTACGCTTCGCATTTCAAGTGAGCAAATGGTGGAGATGCAGCTTACTTTGCATAATACAGATACAATTGATATATCTGGTATATTGACTGAACAAATCGCCTATCTGTGGCTACCCACAAGGCAGCCAGTCTCACCTGAGGAGATCGCTGCAGGGTAGGGAGTTGTAAGTCACCTCCTCAGTGATGTAAGGAGAGTTGTAAGCGTCTGGTGATGTTGAGCTGCGATGTAGAGACAACTCAGTAGCGGTCGCACATGGGTGGTCACAGGCGATTCGGAATCGGCCACAGTCACGGGTTATACGGGACACAGGCGACTCGGTACGGGCCACAGTCACGGGGATACGGTACACAGGCGACTCGGTACCGGGGATTCCGTATCACTGGGATACGATACACAAGCGATTCTGTTCCGGGGATTCCGTATCACTACACAGGCGACTCGGTTCCACTACAGTACACGGTCGACTCGGTACCAGATATTCTGTATCACCGGGATACGGTACATAACGATTCGGTGCAGTTCAGTATCACACAGTTACTGCAGACTGAGGAAACTCACTAACGGTCACTGGGACAGTGTATCACACACCAGGTACCGCAATGGACCTATCAAACCGTGTTCCAAGGCGGTGGGGCACGTATACGCGTAGCTCACGGTCGGTGTGTGCAGCTTATCAGGCGTATATCTCAAGTGATGTTGATTGACTCGCGCCATTAAGTAACGCAACTGTCGTCCGCCCGGACGTGGCCAGTTCGTGCAGTGTGTGTAGCGTATGGTGTATTTGGAGACACGGGCGCCAGTGATCTGAGTAAAATGTTTGGAAAAGACGACACACGTGATACGCATGACAAGGTGAACACTGCACCAATGTGGTATCGAGCACAGTCATTCCCCTTAGTAAGAAACAAACGTGCAGCCAAGTTAACAACCTTTGGTGAAGCCGAGGTCCAGACCATACACCAGGGTTTAAGCGTTGCACTCTTCCCAACGCTATCCAACTGCCTGGGCCACAAAGCAACAATACAACACTATGTCAACACGACGGAACGCTGTATCGATGACATGGTAGCACGCAACACATATCAGCGGCATGACTGTCGCCGCCACGGGGACGGAGCACGCGCCACCCCAACCTGTGTCAAACTGAATATTACGCCCATGGTGTTGTCTGAACCGAGTCGACATCCAGCAACGCTATCGTCCACCCCTCCCGACCGAAAATCGGTGGCGACCCCAATGAGGAGCGGCATGGTTAGATAACGCACAATTGGATCCTTAAGCAGTACCAATCGTGCCGCTTGCCAGTGTTTCGATACTTTCAGTGTATATGCTCTCATAAGCCAAACTCGACATTATTAAACTTTACCCGGCATTCAGACCGGGCAAAGCCTGCTATACCATAGTCACCGGCAGCAGCCCCCCCCGAGCTCCGGAATCGGTCCGTCTAGTGGTGGCCTACCAGCGCCGCCTCGGCCGGAACACTGCTCACCTGGGCTGGCGGTGACGGCGCGTGGCCGTCCAGTCGGCCTGCACCTGTACCGGTGTGTCTGGGTTGTTGGGGTCGAATAGGTGGCGGGCGGCGGTGGATGGGGCCACCGTCTGGGCGCAGTGTGGCCTGCCAGGCACGTACAGCAGACCAGTGGCCGGCAGCCTGCCGGCCGTCTCCGGCCAGCCACACCGTCTGCCGCACACAACTACCGCGTTGGAAGACCATCACAAGACGCATCACATCGCTCCTCGTTGTGATTGTCATCGCGTTTACATGCAATTCGTGTATTTGTGGCCACTCATTCACCTTGCCCTGTCATCCTGATCACAGTATAACCTCCAAATTCCACTACGTCTTGATACCTTCTTCTGAGCCTTCTCATCTACTTCATCCTTAAGTTGTAATCCTAGCCATAACTGCAGAACAGTGCCTGCCAGACTGATATGCTCCAAGCAGGGGCGGCAGATTAGGGAGGGATTAGGGGGGGGTGCATTATGGGTGGGTCGGTGGGGTCATTTAATCCCTCTAAAATTATGACAGGGTCAAGACTGGGGACGAGTGGTCTAGGGATACGATGCTCGTCTCGCAATCGAAAGATTGTGGGTTCGAATCTCACCTGTTGCTACTCTTCGCCCGCGACCAATCGGCGTGAGAGATTGGCGACGCTATATGACTCAACGGTCGACGTGTCGTAAAACCAATAACCAACCGACAGGGTCAAGACTATCTTCTTGATCCCCCCCCCCCCCCCATTTTGTGTTGGTCCATTAGAGGGGCAGGGGGCAAGCGAGCCTCCGTAGATGTAATTTGCATAGCAACAACACTAAATGCTTCCCACAATATCGCTAATGAACATATTTGCCCGCAAATGGCAGCTACCTACTCATTCCCCTACAACAACAAAAATTGAGGATCAAATAATAACCATCCTAGTTATGGCATGGAAGGCTTAGGGGGTCACGGAGATAGTTCTGGTTTTACAGCACTATGGGCCATGTCTGTTTGTAAAAAACACACCTTTTATTTGAAGTGTATTCCTGAAAATGGGTATTGTCATCGTCAGCGAGATTGACCTGACAAGGATCCTGAGGTAGACAAGGATACCCACCTGCCGGGGACATGGATATCTCACGGGGACATGGCAGGGGCAAAGAAACAAACCTGATGGAATCCTGCAGTCGAAGGGAGTGCCATCAGTCGGGATCCACAGTGGAAGTGAGCATCACCCATCGGGATCATGCAGTGGACGTAAGCACCACCCGTCGGGGTCCTGTAGTGGAAGTGAGTCCCACCTGTCGGGATCCTGCAGTGTACGTCAGCATCACCCATCGGGATCCCGTAGTGGTTGGTTGGTTGGTTATTGGTTTTACGACACGTCGACCGTTTAGTCATATAGCGTCGCCAATCTCTCACGCCGATTAGTCGCGGGCGAAGAGTAGCGACAGGTGAGACTCGAACCCACAATCTTTCGATTGTGAAACGAGCATCTAACCCCTAGACCACTCGTCCCCGGGATCCCGTAGTGGACGTGAGCATCACCCGTCGGGATCCTACAGTGGAGGGGCGAGTCCTGCAATGGAACAGAAAATCACCTGATGGGATCCTGCAGCAGACGGGTAAACACACTTGACCAGAGCACTGGGATGGGGTAGGGAGACCAAACCGAGGGGGATACAGATACCCAAGTGGCGGTATCCTGCAGTACAGGGAGACCCACCTGGTAGAGTCTGTGATTGTTGAGAAATTCGAACTTGAACTAGCGGCTGTTGGCGAGACGCATCTCCCAGCTAGTGTCTGCTCGACTACAGGATCTTGCCGACAGTGGTCTCTCATGGTGGGTCCTTCTGCAGCTGCATCCGCCTCCAGCTCAGCTAGACAACGCCGGCCGGGAATCGAGGCAAAGTTGGCACCAGTGCCGGGGACAGCCTGAGTGGGTGCGTCCGGCCGGGTCCAGCACAGATCCATCCCTCCTTGGTTTGCCAGCGGAGCACGGTCTCCCGGCGTCACACCACCAACCACCGCCTGTTCGGTCCCGCCAGTCGATTCTGTCCTGCTCCTCCCCTGTCCGTGTCGCTCAGCAAATTCTAGCTCAGTGCACTTTTGCTCAGCTCGACTCATCGACTGTGTCCAAATATGTCCCTGATCTGCGCCACCCACCGACTGCACCCCAATTGATCTCTGCTCGGTCCAATCAGCCGACTCTCCGCCGACCCGTGCCTGCTCGGCCAGGCCAGCTAGCCCTCTGCCGACCTGTGCCTGCTCGGGCCGATCAGCCTGTTCTCCTCCGACCTGTGCCCTATCAGCTAGGCCAGTCGACTCTCCGCTGACCTGTGCTTGCTCGGGCAGGCCAGGCGGCTCTCTGCCGACCTGTGCTTGCTCGGGCAGGCCAGCCGACTCGTCGCCGACCTGTGCTTGTTCGGCCAGGCCAATCGACTCTTCACCGACCTGTGCCTCCTCGGTCCGACCAGCCGGTTCTCCGCCGACCTGTGCCTGCTCGGTCCGACCAGCCGGTTCTCCGCCGACCTGTGCCTGCTCGGTCCGACCAGCCGGTTCTCCGCCGACCTGTGCCTGCTCGGTCCGACCAGCCGGTTCTCCGCCGACCTGTGCCTGCTCGGTCCGACCAGCCGGTTCTCCGCCGACGTGTGCCTGCTCGGTACGACCAGCCGGTTCTCCGCCGACCTGTGCCTGCTCGATCCGACCAGCCGGTTCTCCGCCGACCTGTGCCTGCTCGGTCCGACCAGCCGGTTCTCCGCCAACCTGTGCCTGCTCGGTCCGACCAGCCGGTTCTCCGCCAACCTGTGCCTGCTCGGTCCGACCAGCCGGTTCTCCGCCGACGTGTGCCTGCTCGGTACGACCAGCCGGTTCTCCGCCGACCTGTGCCTGCTCGATCCGACCAGCCGGTTCTCCGCCGACCTGTGCCTGCTCGGTCCGACCAGCCGGTTCTCCGCCGACCTGTGCCTGCTCGGTCCGACCAGCCGACTTGACTGTTGCGCGGCTCTTGTCTGGTCGTCGTGAGGCCGGCAGGTACAGCTGTGCGGTGACACGCTGCCGCCGGCCAGACGCAGCCACCATTAGCGAGGCGCCGCTCCAGTCTCCAGACTGTCGCCGCCCCCTCTCCAGCATACCACTGCCGGCGGCGGCTCTGTGGCATTCCGCAGCCGCATCGGCTTGCCTCAGCGGATGCTTGGAGTGCTGACCACTGTGTACGGGGTCCATATCACCATGGGCGGACGTTTGGTCGTCGTGGATAGAGCCTTGATCACCATTGACTGGTCTTTGGTCTCCACTAGTAGACGTCTGATCACCACGGGTGGATCTCTGATCGCCGTGCGCAGATTTCCTGTCGCCGTCGGCGGATCTCCGATCACCATGGGCGGGTCTCTCATCACCACGGGTGGGTTTTTGGTCGCTAAGGGCGAGTCTTTCATCGCCACAGACGGGTCTTTGACCACCGCGGGCAGCTCTCCGATCCCGGTCGGCGTGTCTATGCTCGCCTGTCGGTGCCGTACCTGACTGGGCTCTCGGCGCCGCCCGTCGATGCTGGATGATATCAGTGCTGGCCGGTCGGGCCGCAGCCGCCCTACTGCTCGCCCCGAAACGCTGTTCAGCAGAGTCAGGACGGCGATTATCCGACGCCGACTTGTCGTCGTCTAGCGCCGCTTTCATGCCATTCTGGCGCGCCTTAGGCGTGTACAGCACCATGTCAGGCCGACGCGGCTTGCGTATACACACCTTGTCGTCTGACATGCTGGAGAAGTACGGTATTACAGCTCCGACGCCACTGGTCCCGCCTCTGATGCCATTCACCAGGTCTTCAGCACTGTTGTCCAGCACTGTATGCACCCCACCACACTAGCTAACCAATAATTACCTGCCAGCACCACTCACATTTGCAGGCAGTTGTCTTCATAAGCCCTGCAAACATTCAATACAACATATTTAGTGCTCCATATGAATTATTCTGACTGTAATTTTACATCCTGGTGGGGCACACATCATGGTAGGGCACACATCATGCAGTGAGCTGAACAGACTCAGGAATTGTGAATGAGAGGGAAATATATCAATAGTATCATCTTCCAGATAGAGAAGCCATCAATGAGAGAGAAGTACAGAGGAAATGTCATGAAAGCAGACATGTAAAATACTATACCTATAATTTATAATTCACTGAAAATGACTGTTGCTCAGTTGCAATTTCATCCAGCTTTGCACGACATGCCCTGAACCCATGTGTGTACATTATAAAAACACAAAAAAAATTGTTTATGGCCACTTGTCAATCCAGACATGTCCTAGCTGTTAACACTACGAGCTAGTTCAAACCATAATCAAAAAGCATTTCATGCTTTCACTCATGCATTATCATTGCATGTGCCTATAAGGTGGCTAATAGAGGCATATATGGGAGCAGTGGAGACAAGCTTGAGCTCCATCGCCACGTCAATCAGATTAAATTAAATTACATTAGACATTCAATCAATAGCTTCCTAGATAGCCTACCTGGTTAGATCGCTGGCCTGCATTGGTCTCATCTGCCCTGGCAAGACAGGGTTTGAGTCACTTCATGCACTTGCATTTAGCCCCTGGTTGGGAGGATTAGTTGGCAACTGGCCCGATAAGGTCGGGGACGAGAAAAAGGGCGGGGTCGTGTCGGTGCATTGGTGACAAGTTAAACTATCAGTCAAAACTCTACCGTCGAACTGTAATTCACGGATCACATGGTGGGGCCAGGGTCCATGCAACAAGCTTTGTATAGCAACAGGACCCTGGTCGATAAAAACACCCAAGATTGGGAATTGGGATTTTCTTAATTAAGTTTTTTTTCTTTGAAACGGTTCAGGTTTGCAGCTTAAGGTAATTTCTGATTTCTTGGAAGTTTTTCCTTTAATGCAATGTTTATGAATGTGCTGAAAATGATGTGACCACTCATTTCCTCTGCAAATACATACTTTTGAGTTGGAAGGCAAAGTAATACCCCAAAAAGTGGCTTGGAGTTGGGTAATATAGCATAAAAGGTAATGTTCAAAATAAAGAAAAAGATGTAACATAACATAATCTAACCTAGCCTAGCCTCAGCCTTCCATGCAAAAGAAATATTTTTTATGGAAAACTTCCTAACATTTTTTCCTAAAAAAGTATGAAATAAAAAACCTAACCTATCCTGGCCTAAGCTAACCTGAGATGTTTTTGAAGACAAAACTTTCTTTAATATCCCAAAAATTGAACATTTTTATAACTTACAACAAAAGCCTAACCTAACTTAACTTAACTTAACTTAACTGGTAAAGTCATGTTTTTTATTTGATTTATTTCTAGAGACAAAAATGCTGGGGAATTTTCCATTCACAAATTAATACTTTCTTGCATGAAATGCTAGGCTAGGTTAGGTTATGTTACATTTTTATTTTATTTTGAGTGGTACTTTTTATCATCATATATCATCCAGTGGCATCATATATCATCCTATATCATCCAACTCCAAGCCCATTTTTTTGTTTTAATTTGCCTCCCAACTGAAGAGTGCATTTGCAGAGGAAATGAGTGGTCACATCATATTAAGCACATACATAAACATTGCATTGGCCAAAAATCCAAGAAATGAGAAATTGCCTTAAACTGTAAATTTACCAAAACATACATTTATACAATTAAGGCACAGATGCGACATACCATGTGTGACTATCCTCCTGAAAAGGTATTGTTATGGCAAGACAGGATTTGACAACAGTAGTCTTTTTCATAAAGCATAATTTCGGTGTAAGTAGTAAGTAGTAAGTTGTAGTTGTAAAGTTATGTTTCATAAAGCAAAATCTACCATTTTAATTTACTACTTCAAATCTACTACTTACAATTTACTACTTCCTTCTATCCTGGGCATTCCTAGTCAGCAGGAAGGTAGTTTCATAAAAGTTACTACTTACAACTTCAACTACAACTGGTAGTAAAAGTGAAGCAGAACATACTACCAAAGCTTACTTTGCCCCATCCATGGTAAATGTCTCTCTAATCTGAGATTCTCAAGTGATTATATTTGGGAGTGAAACTCTGTCAAGTGATTATCTGTCAAATGAATCTATCTGAGCATTAGGCATATTAAAACATGGTGACTATTAAGCGTGGATGTTAAAAATAGGAGGGGGCAACGGCCACGGAGGTTTAGGCCACACATGAACATGAACCTGGGTTTGGCAGAGCCATTTTGATAAGAAGCCAATTCGATAGCTGCTGTTTTTGTCAAATGAAAAGCAATTAGTTTCTATTGATGATGATAAATCAGCTCCTGACTCTCAGTAAATTAGCTGATAGGGGTACACATTTTCTCAGAAGGGCACCTTTGGTTGAAAATTCGCTGAGTTGGAAGAGTTCACTCAAGCATGCTGAAATGCACCTATTCATCTCAAAAGGATCCCTTTTCCTCTGAAAGACATACCTTAGCAGGGCCTCCTCTAACATGTTAACTAGGTGGGATGCGTCCCACCTAGTGCCGTGAAATCCCACCTAGTGGGGAAAAAATCCCACCTAGTTAAAGGAAGCTTCAATGGAGAAAGCAACCAAAAAAAAACTTCGTATAGTTCCGGTAGCGGAAGCGATTCTTTTTACTTAGAACGTTGCATTTTTATAACGAAGAAAAAATGGTAGCAAGTTGGCAGCACTTATTCTGAGGCCAAGGCGACTAGGAAGGCTCAACTGTTGTTGTTATTGGGGTTTAGGGGCGCATCAACTGCCTAGGTTACACAGCGCCCGAAGGCTCAACTGTGAAATGTTTCCGTGAAAAATACATGCTACGAAACCAGAAATTGGGTCAATTAACGATCGTATCATAAAAACATGACCTAGATTTACGCACACCACAAGAAGAGCAGGGCGACGCGAGCCAAGCCGCATGACATGAGTGACGAGAGCCAGATATTCATTTGTGGTCTTTTCTTCGACGTTGCTAAAATTAAGACACAGATGAAGCTAGCAGACTTGTGCTCGACTCGAGTTGAATCGAGAATCGACTCATAAATCAATCGTTTTTGGATGAGTCGTGAGGTGAATCGATTCTTTTCCCAAAAACATATCTTGAGTTGCGAGTTGAATCACATCTTTCTTTTTTAAATGAGTTGAATCACGAGTCAATCATTTGAACCACAATGAGTCATTTGAGTCTTGCGACTCAAATGCAAGTTATGAACAAATGATATTAAGCATGTATCTTTGTAAATAGTATGCCATGACACAAGGTAGGGAGTAAAAACACAGTATAATTATTAATGCTTAGTATTACAATTGTCAACTTATCAGCTGCCAGTGAGTAAAGAATGAGGTGTACTTAAGTTATTTACCAAAAACAGATAACAGTAACTACAAAAAAAAAGTATTAATGCTAAGCTTGGTATTCACAATCAGTATCATGCATGAGTCAATTCTAGTGCCAGAAACACAACCCAGAAATGGGATGTGATTGTGAAAAATAATAGGGAACTGAAATGACCATGTACTTTTTTTTGGAACAGCCATTTGCACTGAATAAATTGCGTCGGTTTGTGTGACAAATAACAAACCCAAGTTACCTTTACAAGAAGGTAGATCAAAATTTTCCTTCAAGCCCGCATGACGTCATTCGAAGTTTAAACAAAAAAAATATTGTAGAAATTTGGTTGCAGAACTTTTCTCAAATCATACGCAATGGTCACTTTAATTTGTTTCCTAGCAAATATATTTGTATTCCGCTCACCAGGTGAGTTATAATCTTTTCCCATTATTTCCAGTGAGCATTTGTTCCGACACATTTTATTCTCAGGCATAGACAAGGTCGGATTTGTGCATTGTAATCCGGCGTTTGGAGAGGAATATTTTGTAGTCATCCAGTATAGAGAATATTTTTATTCAAACCTTATGCATGGTAACTCAACTTGCACCCATTTCAGTGAATTTTGAGCACTTTTCCTTGACCACAGCAGTTCGTTGTCAAAAGTTAATAACTTAGGAACTTCAGCTTCCAGATGAAAAAACAACAAATAATGTTCTGGAAAGGATAATGTTCAGGATCCCCAAAATCTAGGATCAGCCTATTTTTCCAAACATTTACCTACCTACCTACATTGACATACAGCAGTTGTTGAAAACAGTTTTTCCAGGCCAGCTAGACCCAGGGCATGATGCATTCTTCCTTGGTGAATCTTGCATGGATTGTTGATGATACATGCATAATTGAACATTTATGTATAACACCATTGTGATCTAGGAATGCCCTCCTGAAACTTGCAACTCAACTGAAACTCTCCTGCCAATGGGGAGAAGAAGCTATGGAGCACTTAGCGCCCCCTTGACTGTCCTTTCTTCCGCTCTTGAACGAGGGTGACAACTTGTAAAATGGATGGTAGAGGGAGCCTACCAATATCATATGTGGTGATAGTGGTGATGTCATATGTGGTAAGGGTGATATGTGTCAGGTATATGATTCAGGTTGTGTGTGCATCATGCTGATGTGGATTGAGGTATTATGCACTCATTGCTTTGCATATGCATTGACAACCATTTATCTGTATATTTATCCTATATATCAACCATTACAGTGCACGACGAATTATAAATAATGTGAGGTGAAAACAAAGTTATAGCAAAAATAATATATCCAACAGATGTTTCGATGTTGGAGCATCTTCGTTAGTGTGAATAAATACTGATTCCCTTCTTTAATTAGACAGATGAAGATGATAAATAGTGTGTGAGCAGTGCACACAAAATCATATGGCTTATGAGTCTGATCTGAATCGATTCAAATGTATGTTTGAGTCATGAGTTGAATCGGATCTCTGTAGCTCTGAGTCTGAATTGAGTCGAATCAAATAATTTTGACCTGCTGTGAATCATGAGTTGAATCGGATCTCAAGATCTATGAGTCAAATGTGAGCCGATTAAAAAAAATTGAGTCAAGCACAAGTCTGGAAGCTAGATACCTTTGTAAAAAAGACGAGGTGTGCAGCGTGGTGAAATGTTGATCGCTTTTTCCTCCCCCAGGCGACACTATCCCCTTTCCGCCGTCAAGGGGGCAGTTGCGCCGCCCCCCTGAGAGGTTGTGGGGCCCCCAAGAACCGCACTATAGTTTGGAGAAGCCGTGTCGGACCCACAAAAACCGTTGTGGCCCCCAAAATTCGCACAGGAGCACCTGAAAATCACATTGATGACCCAAAAAGTCTCGCAGGGGCCTCTGCAGATGGCGTGGCGGCCCAAAATCGCACAGAAGCCCCAGCAAATCACATTGGGGCACAACAATATTTCAGTGACCTGTAAGAATGACGCTGGGGGCTCCAAATTGTGCGACCGGGGACCCAAAAAAGTCGCACAGGAGGCCTGAACATCACTCTGGGGGCCTCAAAGGTCGGGCCAACGCCCCCGAAATCGCGCTTAGAGCGCAAAAAGTCTGACCGGGCCCATACAAATATCGTTGGGGATCCAAAACGTCATGTCGGGACCACTGAAAGCCACGCTGTGGGCCCGAAAACGTCTGGCCGGGGCCCCTTGTAACCACGCTGTGGGCCCCAAAAGATTCGACCGTGGCCCCTGGAAATCCCACTGGGGCCAATAAGTCTCGCCGGCCCTTGAAAATCACGCTGGGAGCAAAAATGTCGCGCCGGTGTCCTTGAAAATCGTACTGGAGCCTCAAAAGGACGCGTCAGGCCCCGGGGTATTGCGTTGTGGGCGTCAAAAGTTCGCGCCTGGGCCCTTGAAAGTCACTCTATGGGCTCGACAGGTTGCACCGGGGCTCAAAAGTCCCATCGGGGCCCCAAACAAACGAAGCCGGGGCAACTAAAAAAACAGTCAGGACAAGAAAAATCACGTTAGGGACCCGAGGAATCCGCAAAAATCCCCCAAACGTATTAGGCTCCCAAAAACGTGTCTAAGCAGCTAAACCTCGCAGTATGGATCCACACAAATGACGTCGGGCCCAAACAAAATCGCACTGGGACCCAATAAATTAGCGTCCCAGCCCTTGATAATCACACTGGGCTACACAAGGTCGCACAGGGGCTCCAAAAGTCGCAGCTGCCTCACAAAAATCATTTTTTTTAACCCCGAATATCACTCTGCGGTCTCATAAATCAGGTCAATAACCCCCCCCGCCAAAAAAAAACGGGAAAAAACGTCGCGCCCGGAAAAGAAACTTGCCGAGCCGCCGAAAAAAATCGCACCGGAAGCTCGAAGAATCGTACCGGGACCCAAAAATATCGCGCGAGGCCTTGCAAAAATAAAACCCTATACCCCAAAAATCATATCGCGACTCGATGAAATCAACCCGAACACCTAGTTTTTGTACTTTGAAGGGTGTCATCGGCTGAAAAAAAAACTCGATGAGCAGCCACAGTGTGGTACCAAAGAAGAAAATGTCCTCTCTCATCCTGAGTGGGATTGGCTCCTAAGAATCGTGCCGGAGTCAGTGGCGTATCGGAGGGGGTGGGGCAAGGGGGTCATGCCCCCCCCCCCCTGAGAGGTTGTGGGGCTCCCAAGAATCGTGCCGGAGTTGGGAAAAATTGCGCCAGGTACCGTAAAAATCCAACTGGAGCACCTGAAAATGCACTGGGGCACCAAAAACCACATTGGAGGCCCAAAACGTCACACATGGGCCCCGGAAAATGACGCTGGGGCCCAAAGGTAGCACGGAGCCCCCAAAATCACATTGTGGCACCAAGAAACCGTGCAGAGGCCACTGAAAACGACGCTGGGAGCCCCCAAAAGTCGCGTAGGTGCCCCTAAAAATCGCACCAAGACCCAAGAAATTCACATTGGAGATCCAAAACTCTCACTGTGGCGACTAAAATCACATTGGGGCCCAAAAAGCCGCGCAGAGGCCCCTGAAAATGACACTGGGGGCCAATATAGCACTGGGTGCCCCCAAAATCGCACGGACTCATCAAAATCACATTGGGGGCCCAAAAAGTCGCGCCGAGTCCCCTGAGAATGACACTGGGGACCCAATAAATCGCACCAAGGCACCTGAAAATCACACTGGGGTACTAAAAATATTTCCGTGGCCCCTAAAAATGACACGGTGGCTTCAAAAAGTGGACAGGGGCCCCTGGAAATACCGTTGGCCCCAAAAAGCGCACCGGGGCCCTTATAAATCAAACTGAGGCCCCAACAAGTCGCGCAGGGGCTCTGGAAATGAAAACGTTGTGGGCCAAAAAATCCCACCAAGGCCCCTGTAAATCATATTGGGATCCCAAAAAATAGTTTCGGGGCCCCTAAGATGACGTTGGGTACCAAAACGGGAGAGAGGTCCCTGAAGATACCGCTAGGGACCGCAAAAAGTCGCGCCTTTGCCCCCGAAAATTACGCTCTGGCCTCAAAATGTAGGGTCGGGGGCCCTGGCACCCATGCTGTGGGCCCAAGAAGTCTCGCCGGGGCCCCTGAAAGTGATGCTGGGGCCCGAAGAGGGACCGGGCCCTTGAAAATAACGCTGGGGCCCAACTGATCGTGCCGGAGCCCTTGAATATCGCGCTGCGGCCCTCACAAAGTCTGACCGAGCCCCTGAAAATTGCGTTAAGGCCTCAAAGGTTCGCATCTGGACCACTGAAAATCACGCTGGGGGCCCAAATGTCGTGCCGGGGTTCAAGAAAATAACGACGAAGGCTCCAAAAGATCGGGCCAGTTCCCCGAATGTTACGCTATGGGCACGACAGGTCACACCCCAGACGACGGGCACCAGACGTCTCATCGGGACCACCCAAAAATGAAGCTAGGGCAACGAAAAATGCAGGACACTAAATAAACACATCGGGGTCTTCGAAAACGTGTTGGGCCCCAAGACGTGTCGTGGCCCCCAAAACTCGCTCTAGGGATCCCAACAAGTGACCACGGTGCCCAACAAAATCGCAATAAATAAAGTGAATAAATAAAGGGAAAAATAAGCAGCGCCGGAGCCCCACAAGTCGCAGTTGGCTTCCCAAAAATCAATTCCTACCCGGAATGGCACTCGCACCGGGAGCCCGAAGAGCCTAAAACGCACCGGGAGCCCGAATAATCGTACCGGGGCCCAAAAATATCGTGCAGGGAGCTTACAAGAAATAGAACTAGACCCCCAAAACCACAAGGGGACTCCATAGAATCGACCCCAGCACCGGAAAATTCAGAACAAGTCGCGAAAGAAAATTATCCGGAGGATGCCATCAGCTGAAAAAAGCAACAAAAACTCCTTGAGCAGCCGCAGTGGCGTACCAAAGAAGAAAATGCCCCCGCTCCTGAAGGGTCGGGCTCCCAAGAATCGCAACGGGGTGCCAAAAAAGGTACAAGGTACTCGAGTCAATTATCAAGGATAGAATAGCTAGTTTTCTGGAAGGAAACAGATTGATTCAAGATACTCAACATGGGTTTAGAAAAGGGCGATCGTGTCTCACAAATCTCTTGCACTTTTTACATTTTGTTACAGAACAATTTGATCCGGGAAATCATGTTGATATAGCATATCTTGACTTTAGTAAGGCCTTTGACAAGGCACCCCATAAACGGTTAATGATGCAGCTTCAGGGCCATGGTATTGCAGGTAGCATCCTAAAATGGATAGAGTTGTGGCTTTCAGATAGGCAGCAGAGAGTGATGCTAAATGGTACAAAGTCATCATGGCAAAATGTTCTTAGTGGAGTACCCCAGGGGTCATGGTTATTGGTTTTACGACACGTCGATCGTTGAGTCATGTAGCGTCGCCAATCTCTCACGCCGATTGGTCGCGGGCGAAGAGTAGCGACAGGTGAGACTCGAACCCACAACCTTTCGATTGTGAGACGAGCATCTTACCCCTAGACTACTCGTCCCCTCCCCCAGGGTTCAGTACTGGAGCCACAAGCGTTAATTATATTTGTAAATAACATTGAAAGTGGCCTAAGCAGTAAGGTTTTGAAATTTGCGGATGATTTGAAGGTCCTTAGGGTAATAACGGGACACAATGAGCAGGTCTTGCTGCAGAAAGACTTAGTCGAGCTTGTGAAGTGGTCAGAAAAATGGCAAATGAAACTTAATTTTGATAAGTGCAAAACCATGCATGTAGGTAGGCAGCATATGAAGGCTCGATACTTGATGGGTGGTCAAGTACTATCTGTGACTCAGCAGGAGAAGGACTTAGGTGTTATTTTGAACACAAAATTGGGGGCATCAGAACAGACCAAAGAAGCCAGGAAGAAGGCACTAAGAATGCTTGTGGCAATAAATAGGAACGCAACATACAAAAGTGAGGAAGTCATCAGGAAGCTTTACTGTGCATATGTCAGGCCACATTTGGAATACTGTGTCCAAGCTTGGTCCCCTAGTTACGAAACAGATTGCTGGCTTTTAGAGAGAGAGTACAAAAGAGGGCAGCACAAATGGTTAATGGTATAAGCAACCTGGCATATAGGGAAAGATTGAAGAAATTGAATATGTTTTCACTTAGATATAGAAGGCTGAGAGGAGATCACATAGAGGTCTTTAAATTTGTTCATGGTCAGGAACAGGGATATATCAGGGAAATGTTTGTATTTAACAGAAATGATGCAATTAGAGGTCATCAATTCAAAATAAAAGTTAATCACAGCAGGACAAGGTTAAGACAGTCTTTCTCCACCAACAGGGTAGTAGAACATTGGAACCAGCTGCCAGAAACCATTGTCAGTAGCAGCACTGAACATCTTTAAAAACAGCATAGACACTCATTATAAGAAAAGAGGGCTTGCTTTTCGGTATTCCAGGGAGGGCTGATCAACAGATTTGGTGGGCAACTGGTTCAGTGTCCAGAGTGCAACCAAGAAGGGCCCTTGTGGCTCATAGTTGCACTGATCTTTTATGTCTTTTGACCTACGAAAAAATGGTGTTGGGCCAACCTCAAAATCAATGCTGAATTGCCAGTTTTTGTTCACAGAGTCAAATCAACAAAGTTTGGCCTGCTTTTGTTAATACAACATAACCTAACCTCTGCAAATTAATGTTGGATTAAACTGGAAGCCAACCATTTGCCATGATGATAATCATTCAATATCTTGCTTTCATCTGATAAAGACAGTCCTGGATACATCTCAATCTTTCTCATATTGACAAGAAAAAATACAGTCTTTTTATGGTAATCAAATGTGAAGGGCATATTTTTATTGACAACTGTGAGATCAGCATCTTGCATTGCACTGTCCAGTCAACTTTAACACTTCATTACAGGGCAGCTCATTGTCAACAGCACCACTCAACTTCCAAATGAGAAAAGCAAGAGGATAATGTTCTGGATGTCTAAATAAAATATAAGAACAGCATACATTTCCAACCCTGGATGCTTCAGTACCCTGTAGGTATTACATAAAGTATTGAAATTATATGGTTTAAAAAGTGCCACATGGCACATTGGGATTAAGCCTATACAGGGAAGATGTCCTATAAGCCTAGAATTACTTATACTCAACAACACTCTAATCAATACTATATCCTAAACCTTCAGGGAACAATCTACCCCAGCATATATAGCTCTGTTCATTCAATCTCACATAACACATGTGTGGATCGAGTAGCACACTTGTGATCTCTACATATGTGTGGCATTTCAAACCAACTTCATGCAACCAACTTCCCACCACACATCGTATAATTAAATATAATATTGGACTTAAAGAACACATCCAGCCTACTTATAAATACATTCAATTGGGAACTTTCCACCACCTCACCAGGCAGCCCATTCCATTCATTGATAATACATTGACAGGAAACATGTTGGCATTGAACTGTCCAACACCTTGACCTGTCCAACCTGCATTGATGTGTCCTGTGATGTCCTAAATGGAAGAGCATCATTCAGATGACATCATCTAGCCTTTTTATGATATTAAACATTTAAATCATATCACCTCTTATTCTCACATACTTGAGCAAGTACATATAAAATGTCATAAGACTATCCACATATTGTAAGCTCCCTAGTCTGCTGATAAGTCAAGCAGCTTTGTGCTGGACTCTTCCAGCACACGTATATCTCTTTCTTACCTGTATAAAATGTTCCAGGTGGGGTCACACATATGCTAAGTAGCATACTTTATATTTTTGGGGTCTGATAGTTTGCATTCATATTTATGGTGACTAGCATTTTGACTGCCATGTTCTTAACTGAATTACATGCTATTTTCTGCTTAAAGTCACATGAACCTTTCACACCATTTTTTCCTTATCAATGTCATTTCATTCACTGCATCCAATTGTATGTATATCTCAATGTTCCACCTCCATACCCAAGATGCACAACGGGCATTACTGTGCTTTAAGGTGTTCACAAGACCAGTTTTACATATTTTTCCTCTATGAAGAAAGCAAAGGGGTCATGTTTGGTTAGGTTAGGTTTTTAATGCTGGAATGTAAAAAAAAAAAATATTACTCAAACTTTCCACTTCTGGTGCAATTGTATTTCTTTTAAAAGCATATCATGCCAGGTTAGGTTAGGCTGGGTTTTGCTTTTGTTATTTGGAAACTTTTGAAAACAATTGTTTGAATAAAAAAATATTCTAAATTTTGTATCCAAAGCAAGGTTAGGCTAGGTTAGATTTGGATACATTGCATTTTTATTTTATGTTTTAAACCTTACTTCTCATGCCTTATTGCCTAACTCAAAGCACCTTTGCTGGTGTTGTTTTGTTCACAAACTGAAAAGCAATAATTTGCACAGGAAATGAGTGGTCCCATTGCCATGTTGAGAAATATTGGATTAGTAAGATAAATTCCAAGAATTCATAAAACAGCTTAGAGCACAGATTTACTGCATAACCTTACACTTATAGTTTAAAGACACCTGCCATTGATCAGTCCACTGCTTTCAGTACTCCAAATTTAGCTGAATCAATATGGGCCACAACATGGTATTGGAACACCATGAGTTCATAAAACACCTTGAGGCACGAACTTACCCTAATACCATTGCTTCCTCACCACTTTCTTGCACAACCCTATCCAGTTTGTCCCCAACATCCTTTGCTTGCAATCCACAGACACTTGTATTTGTCTGTATGGGTTCCTACTTCAAAGTAGGAACCCATACAGTCTATATGCATAACCCTCAAGTCCCCTACAACTATAACCTCCCTCTCAGTGTTTTGATTCACATCATTCACACCTTCATAGCTACTGGCATTGTTATCATGCTCTTGCAAACCCAATTACAAGCATTGTAGTGTGTCACCAAATTGCTCCAATAATGCAAAGGTAGGTATTATTGTACTTAAAGGCATTCACAAGACAAGCTTTGCACATACTTTACCTCAACAATGCAATAGTGTCAGGCATTGTTAGGTTAGTTCAGGTTTTCCCTTTAATTTGGAAAAGAGAAGCTGTTCATTTTCTGCCAAAAAAATTATATTTGAGAAACTGATTGGGCTAGGTTCACATAGGTTTTTAAGTTGATTGATAAAAATGTTAGATAATAGTCTATTTCTTTAAAAGAATGTTTTTATACATGGAAGCTTAGGCCAAGTTAGGGTTAGGTTAAGCTATGCTACATTTTCTTCTTTCTTAACATTATTTGATGCTATATTACCGAACAAAAACCCACTTTTGGCTTTATTTTGCCTGTGAACTGAAAAATATGCATTCGCATAGGAAATGAGTGGTCACATCATGTTCACCACATCCATAAACATTGCATTTGAAGGAAAAATGTGATAACCCAAAAATTACCTTAAATTACAAAATTACCAGCTTCCATCAGCATTTTACCTCCATGAAGCAAGCAAAGTGGTTAGGTTTGGCTAGGTTAGGTTAGGCTAGGTTAATTTTTTTTAAGTTGGGGAACAATATCAAATTCTTTTCATTTTCCCACAATGTTCAACTTTTTGGTGATATTGCAGTTTAAGGAAACATGAGACAAGTTTTAGATATTTTACCACTGTGAAGCATACAAAGTGGAAAGGTTAAGTTAAATTAAGTTAAGTTAGGCTTTTCTTGGTGGGTGGAAAAATTTGTTCTTTTTTTGGAATTTCAAAAACTTTTTTCTTTATGAACAGTTCAGGCTAGCTTAGGTTAGGTTAGCCTAGGCTAGGTTTTTCAATTTGACAATTTTCGTTGGAAATTTTCCATTAAATGTGGTACATTTTTTATAAAAGGTGTTTTGAGATTTTTTGGAATTGTTTTTCAGAATATGTTTATGAATGTGGCTAAGAAGATGCAACCACTCATTTTTGGTGCTGATGCTTACTTTTCAATTTGAACAGTGATGTCACATTGGTATGGTGTGATGATGTCATAAGTATGGCACTGAGGCTTCATCTGGCTAATGCTACAAATGGTTCACATGCCTTAATGAGATGGTCGAAGTAGCTTAACCTAACCTAACCTCACGGTGCATTATATACTAAAGTATAGCTATGATAAACCGAGAGGTAAGCAGGTTAGGGTAGGGCAGGTTAGGTTAGGTTAGGTTAGATTAGGTTAAGCTACTTCGACCATCTCATTAAGGTATGTGAACCATCTGTAGCATTAGCCAAACAACCTAACCTCATGGCACAATATATAAATTATAGCCATGATAAACCACGAGATAAGCAGGTTAGGTTAGGTTAAGTTAGGCTGGGTTAGGTTAGTTTCAGAGTGGGAAACCTACTTTCCGGGTTGGGAGTCGGAGTGCATACCGATTTCTTCCGGAGTACATTTTCATGGACATTATTTTTTTATGCATGGAATCCGTTTACCAGCAACCGACCAGAAAAACCTGAATCAGTACCTACATAATATGCAAAAGTAATATCATTCTCATTTTTGATCAAATCAAATGCCAAAACATACGAACAAAGAAGTGAACAATGGATGGCACCGCCCGGCAGTGACCCGTAATAGTCAGCACTGTTTTGTTTCTTATAACTCACAGGAGAAATGCATTTTCCTTTCACTGTTGGTCTCAGTACAAGGCTAGCCATATGAAAAACAAACAAAAATACTTCACACTTCACCCTCAGCTCAGAGCGCATATTTACCTACGCAGCCAATTTACCACGTAATACAAACGCAACTCCGCTACCGCACACGCCACAGTTGGATGTGATAAAGCAAAGGATCAGTCAGTCTTGTGTTTACTGTTAACTTGTGTGGACACTGTTAACCATGTTCAAAGTTGCAAATGGTTATGACATCATATACAAAATACCTTGCATTGATTGGTTGACAGACAGATTTCAGAACAGAAAACGCCAACGCAGTAAATTCTGATCTGTGGCCTCCGGGACTCTGGAGAAGTCTCTTAAAACTGTCAGTTTCCCACTATAGGGTGGCAGGAACACGGGTATTCCGAGACGCTGCTCCAGAGCCGGAGAACAGTGTTTCAGTGCGCATGCACATCATCTTGCAAGTTGCTGTTGGCACGTTGTTGTCGGCAATTCCGGTGGTTGAGATTGATGGAGTGTGTCAGGCTGTGGTCCAGCTGCTGACTGCTACAAAAAGTGATTAGTTTGAGTGGTGACCGTAAGTAGAATAACCAGCGTTTTTTGGGTGTCGTTCTGTTTGTTTTTATTGATATCTTTGTTCCCACATTTGTGTCAGAGTACATGTGAAGCCCATCCTATCCAGTATGAACCTGGAGTGCAAAAATGTTTTCAGAGATAAAATCTCTTGAGAAGTGCCTCAATTCCCAGTAATTCTGTCATAAAGGGTGTTTTGGGAATTTTTGGATTCTTGTCCCGGAATGTTTATTAACGTGATTCGGAAGATGCGATCATTCATTTTCTCCGTAAATGCTTACGTCTCGGTTAATCTTAGCGGTAATATCTATAATGCGCCATATATGCCACACCGCTGTTGTTTGTTGCATAATTTATCCATCCCTCACCTGGCACTTCTCAGACGTGATTCAACACTTCATGCAGTTGATTCAACACTTTTTCATGTCGAAAATGCTTAGTTTCCACCTCTTTGCCACATAGATGACACCACTACTTCACCGCAATGCCAAAAAACTAAGCAGAGCACGGCTTGCGGCCGTGATGTACGGAAGACGTCACAATAAATATTATGCTCGTTTTTAAATTAGAATATGAGTTTATATTAGTTTAGATAAGAGTAGATTGTATTACGTTAGGTTAGGTTAGGTTTTCCTATTTAATTATTAATTATCATACTGCTTGTTGGAAGTCCTGAGGAAAGACGACGAGACCGAGCAGAAGCCGACTCTTTTAAATATCACTTTGCGGTCCGTCACGATAAACATTACGCTTGTTTTAAAATTAAAATGTGTTTATATTAGTTTAGATATGAGTAGATTGTATTATGTTAGGTTAGGTTAGGTTAGATTTTCCTATTTAATTATGAATTATCATACTATTTGTTGGAAGTCGTGAGGATAGACGAGACCGGGGTCACAGGGGTCACTTTGAGGTCAACAGTTTGAAAATGGCTTCGGTGTGTGTAGGTTGTGATCCAGTGCCATGATATAATCAAACTTTGCTATAAGGACAACCAAGCGAGCTTAGACTTCCTTAGACGCCACAGAGTTCTTCCTGCCGGAGTTGTCTGCCCTAAGTGTTCCAAGCCCTGCAGGTTGCACGAGAGTAGGCATCAGTGGGAGTGCACCGAGACGTTTCGTGTCGCCAGAAGGAAGGAGAAGAGGTGTGGGTTCGTCACAAGCGACTACAAAGGAACATTTATTGACGGAACCCACCTGGAACCGTGGCAAGTTGTTTTATTAATATGTGGTTAGATAAAGCCGGGACCATCTCATTAAGGTATGTGAACGTTTGTAGCGTTAGCCAATCGAAGCCTCAGTCCCATGCCTATGACGTCATCACACCGTACCGACGTGCCTATGACGTCATCGTCCAAATTGAAAAGTAAGCATTTACGGAAAAAACGAGTGATCGCATCTTCCGAATCACGTTCATAAACATAGTATTCCGAGAAAAAAAATCCAAAATTCCTAAAACACCGTTGAATAAAAATGTACCGAACAATATGATAGTTCATAGGAGACCAAAGCACATGCTAAGTTGGCATTAATCACCAGATTGGAGCCGAAACGGAAAGTTGACATCAATGGCATCAATGGCATGACAAAGTTGGCATTGCGTACGGCGTTAATTGACATACATCGTTTGAGATGCATGTTCTTCATCAATACCTACCACGGCCAGATTTTGCTACGCTAATTTAAGGGATGGTGCCTGTTGCTTCAAAGCCTATTACACGGGAACAAACATAAACAATAACAAAAACCTTGATGCTTCAATGAATGTGTATTACAAACGAGAAGGAAGCAAACGTGGGGAATAGCGCCATAATAGTCCTGAAATGAAAGCACCATATTTAGTAGGCTTATCAGTATAGTCCAAATCTGGAATATAATTCAGCAGTATTCTGGAATAAAAAGGCGCTTCTGGTATATGACGTCACGTGTCTTAGGTTTTGACTAGTTTAAACAAAATATACTAGATCTGTGGACTTTGGAGTACCTGTTGTCTCTAGTTATCTTTCCTCAACTAGCCTCCACTGAGTTCCTTCTGGTGGAGCCACGGGAACAGATAACAGAAGACCTACACTCTTCTAGGGTCAAGGCGGTCAAGATCAAAGCTGCATCCAGTGGCAGTGTGTTAAGTGTATACAAGCAGACGAGTAGGTTGTGAATTTGTGGTAACTCAAATCGTGTGGCGACCAAGAAAAGAGGTGGAGGCTTAACCGCTAGCACATAGTGATAAAGGGATGAAGCCAAATTATTGGACTAAGGGTTCAATTTTCACGACTTTTTTTGTCTGCTGTATTATCATGATTATGCTTTGCTCATCATTCGCAACTGATTTCTGGATTAATTCAACTGCGAAAAGAAATATCACGCAACAATCAAGTGGAAGCATAAATTTTGGCCTTTTCAATGGCAAGAAAGTGTTAAATTCTGGTCTTGGAGACAGAACTTACGCTATAAAAGGTTGGTTGTTATGCATGGATATTTTTGTGTGAATTGTGTGCACATTGTTATGAGCCATCAGTCATGTCTTTCAACTATGATAAGTGTAAGGTTATGCATATGGGGTCTGGAGGTGAGACTTCCAGATGTACAATGGGAGGGAGGGAACTGGATGTTATTCAAGAGGAAAGAGACTTAGGTGTGTTGGTTTCAAAAGACTTTAAAGCAGAAAAACAATGGGTAAGCTTTTGATAAGAGGTGTGTTTGGATTTTTTGGAATTGTTTTTCAGAATATGATGTTTATGAATGTGACTAAGAAGATGCAACCACTCATTTTTGGTGCTGATGCTTACTTTTCAATTTGAACGATGTCATGTTGGTATGGTGTGATGACATCATAGGTATGGCACTGAGGCTTCAACTGGCTAATGCTACAAATGGTTCTCACCTGGTTCTCTCACCTGGTTGGCTCCCCATATACTCAAGCATCACTCACACAGAGTGAGTTACGTGCCTGATCAAGGGGAGGGTAATCTTTACCTTTCGGCCAACACATACCGCCAAGGTTAGTGATTTGGAAAGAGGTGTCGCATACAATGTCGCATATATTTCATGACGTCATGGCCGAAAAATTTGCTTCGGAGGATTCTGGTTTTCCGGTTAGGTGAGGTTAGGTTAGATTATACTATGCTATGATACATTTTGTATATTATGCTACATTATCTTAGTCTAGGTTAGGTGGTAATCTTTACCGACACCCGACTCCTGTGATGTCACTTCCCTGACTCCTGTGACGTCACTGTTCCCCACTATACACCTCTTTACAAATCACTAACCTTGGCAGTATGTGTCGGCCGAAAGGTAAAGATTACTGAGGGGAGCCCGTATCTGCAGGTACGCCAGTCCCCTAGATTAAAGAAAAATATGGTTATCAGATAGACAGGGCAAGACAGGAACTGGAAAGTGTACCTTAAGCAGAATTTGTATGCTTAGAGTAGCCACTACATCTGCTAATATTTTGTTGTCAGTCAAGATTTCTGAAATAGACAATATAGAGATTGAATATAGAGATATTTAGGGATCTATATTCTGAATATAGAGAAGTAAAGCTACTCTTCAAGCTTGGTTAGTATATTACCATGGTTAATCTATTCAGTATATTTGTACAACAATGTGCAGAGATTTGAGTGCAGTGCTGCTTTAAATGCACCCAGGTCCATTAAGGCTACTACATCATCAGGCAATGAGTTCCAGGTGGCACAGCATCTGAGGCTAAAAAATATCTTCCTACAGTTCACTGATGCATGCCTGTGAGCCAATTTCAGTGAGTGTCCACGTGTGTTCACCAATGGTGCCAGCACAAGCATGTCAGGGATCTTAATGGCAGAATAGCCATGAAAAATCAACATTTGATAATGTCTGCTTGAATCAGTCTACCTTACACTGAGTACCAGAGTGGGAAACTTACTTTCCGGGTTGGGAGTCGGAGTGCATACCGATTTCTTCCGGAGTACATTTTCATGGACATTATTTTTTTATGCATGGAATCTGTTTACCAGTAACTGACCGAAAAAAACCTAAATTAGTACCTACATAATATGCATAAGTAATATCATTCTCATTTTTGGTCAAATCAAATGCCAAAACATACGAACAAAGAAGTGAACAATGGATGGCACCGCCCGGCAGTGACCCGTAATAATCAGCACTGTTTTGTTTCTTATAACTCACAGGAGAAATGCATTTTCCTTTCACTGTTGGTCTCAGTACAAGGCTAGCCATATGAAAAACAAACAAAAATACTTCACACTTCACCCTCAGCTCAGAGCGCATACCTACCTACACAGCCAATTTCCCATGTAATACTAACACAACTCCGCTACCGCACACGCCACAGTTGGATGTGATCAAAGCAAAGGATCAGTCAAGGTCTTGTGTTTACAGTGTGACACTGTTAACCATATGTTTAAAGTTGCTAATGGTTATGATGTCATATACAAAATCCCTTGCATTGATTGGTTGACAGACAGATTTCAGAACAGAAAATGCTAATGCAGCCAATTCTGATCGGTGGCCTCCGGGACTCCGGAGACGTCTCTTAAAACTGTCAAACTTTCCCACTATAGGGTGGCAGGAACACAGGTATTCCGAGACATGGCTCCAGAGCTGGAGAACAGTGTTCTCAGTGTGCATGTGCATCATCTTGCAAGTTGCTGTTGGCGTGTTGTTGTCGGCAATTCCGGTGGTTGAGATTGATGGAGTGTGTGAAGCTGTGGTCTGGCTGCTGACTGCTACAAAAAGTGATTAGTTTGAGTGGTGACAGTAAATGGAATAACCAGCATTTTTTGTTTGGTGTCGTTCTGTGTTTGTTTTTATTGACATCTTTGTTCCCACATTTGTGTCGGAGTACATGTGAAGCCCATCCTATCCAGTATGAACCCGGAGTGCAAAAATGTTTTCAGATATAAAATATCCTAAGAAGTGCCTTAATTCCCACCCTGCTGAGTACAGACCTAGTTTCCATAATCTGGCACCATAATCCAGACCTTCCATCCCCTCTGTTTCGTGTCCACCTTCTCTGTACTGATTCTAGTTGCCTTAAATCACCTATGTAACCTGTATTCCAAACACACGATGCAAACTCCAAAAGAGGCCTGACATGAGTAATGTATAGGGTTCTCACAAATTCAGGACATAAAGTAGAACTTAGTAGGTTGCTGGCCAGACTTCCAGCTTTCTGTACTATACCAGCAATGTGTTGATGGAAATGCAAGTTTTTATCTATTGTGAAGCCTAGGTCAGTATGCAGCTCAACAAAGCTTACCTGAAATCGATCTAGGTAATAATGTGCATAAGGGCCAAGATTTTTCCAGTCACATGAGCCATGGTGTGCTTTGAGAACTGCACATTTCTTGGAGTTCATTGCTAGTCCCCATCACTTGGCAGTACTAACCAGTGTATCAATGTCTTTTTGGCCCTGTGAAATGCCAGCCAGCAGGTCTGTGACAGATTTGTACTTCAGTTTCATGTATATCTTTAGGTCATCTGCAAAAACCTTGAACTGGGAGTGTATACCATGAGGTACACAATTCACATAAATCAAGAATAACACAGGACCTAGTACAGAGTCCTGAGGTACTCCACTTAGAACATTCTTTGGTTTGCTGGAAGAGCCCAAGATAAGCACTTTCATTTCCCTCCCACAGATAAAATTTTGGATCCAAGTGAGGATTATCTCTGAAATTCCCGGAGCTCTCAGATTTGTTAGTAGCAGCACATAATTAACAACATCAAATGCCTTTGAAAAATCAAAGAAAATTACATCAACCATATAGCCATCATCTAGCCATGTACAGACAGTCTCATATGTTAGCAGTAGTTGATCCTCTATGGAACGTCCACAACAGAAGCCAAATTGTCCTTGGTCCAGCAAGTGATGGACCTCCAAATATTCTGTGAGCTTCTCAACAATTACACATTCCAGAATTTTACATGGGACAGAAGTAAGACTCACTGGGTGATGATTTAGTGGATCATGCCTTGAACCCTTTTTAAAAATGGGAATAACTTGTGAAGTTTTCCAACTCTCAGGAAGACTTCCAGTAGAAAGAGATGAGTTAAAAATTATGAAAAATGGTTGAATGGTCAAAAATTGTATGAAAAATTTATAAAAAAAAGCTCCTCACAGCAAGATACAATTAACTGAGGGTGGACCCCATCGGAGCCCATGCTCGAGGATCCATGAACCTGACTCAAAATTCTGAGCACATCAGCTTCAGTAATATCAATGTTCTGCAGCACTGTTTCGCTAGTTTGGTGTGGGGCTGGGTATGTTAGTCTACCTTTGCAGTATACTGAGGAAAATGCCCCAGCAAATATCTCAGCCATCTCCTGGCAGTCCCTTGTTAGTCCATCAGTTGGTTTCCCCCTCAATGGCCCCAGGGATATTCTGCCAATTTTCTGGTGTCGTATGCAAGAATGAAATTCCTTGCAAGATGGTTTGTGAATTAATGTCAATTCATACTTAAAGTCATAAAGTCATAAAAAGTCATAAAGTATTAAGGCTTAATAAGAGCCACAGGGGCCCATCTGGGTTAAGCCTATCTAGAAAAGGTACCAGAAATGTACATACTCTCACCCCAATCAATCCCTTATCCCAAGTTCCTAGGAAGCTATATATCCCAGCCTATCTAGCACCATTCACTTGCTATTGCATAACACCCTCAACAATTACAAGCTCCTCTCATCATACCCATTGTGCTACCATAGACAATCTCATCAGTATCACATCCCGAAGGAAGGTGTTGAAACCACTGCTAGGTACACCCTATATAAAGTTATAAAGCATTTAGACTTAACACGCGCACTGGAGAGGGGGGGCGAAATCCGCCCACCCCTCCGGTTTTTCGCAAATAACTGCAGATTTTACCGGTCGATATACGCGATTTTCGGTGTACGTGCTTAAAAATGAACGGCGCGTCGTTTAAAGCAAGAAAAATGGAAATCGCCCGAAAATTTTTCAAGTTAGAGGCCGCTAAATTCAAAAAATGTTATAGCGCCAGACCAGAAAAATCGGCGCAGATGCGCTCCCAGTATACTGACAAAAGGGAAGTGTTCTAGGCAACACTAGGGACTTGTTTGATGCATATTGATATGCTGTATAGTTTCAAGGTCATGTTAGGTCACCAAGGTCAAGTCAGGTCAAGTTCATGACAGGTTAATGGAACTAAACTTAATCAACTGGAATGTTGCCATAAATGCACTACTGGTTGTCATTTGTACTGTTTGTCATTGCGTTTCCATACTTTATTCATGTACTTCACTCCCTTCTTCACGAATCCGATTGCTCCGAGCTGCCCAACGGAGCAGTCGAGCGGGCGGCCGGTTCCGGTAACTGGAACAGGTAACTCACCTGATAAAGTGGTGCTATATAGGTTACCTGAGGTCAAATGTTGGGTCTAGAATCTGCATTGCATCATTAGTAATATCCAAAACATCATTGATGCCCATTTTTGAGCATTTAAACACAATCACAGCGATCCATAACGATGGCCAAGCCACGCAAGACCGGAAAATTTTGCCAATCTGACCTCATTTGACCTTGAAGATATTGACCTAAGGTCACGAAAATTGCACACAATAGAGTTCACTACCGTGCCCATCCACCCTGCGAATTTCGTTCCTCCAGCTTTACTAGGAGCCGAGATCTTAGGGGGGGCGGAATCCGCCCCCCCCCTCCAGTGCGCGTAATTCTCAGAGGCCCTCCAGGGCGCGTGTTAATAAGAGACTCAATTGCTATTACATAATACACTCAACAATTACAAACTCCTCCCATCATACCCATTGTGCTACCATAGACAATCTCATCAGTATCACATTCCGAAGGAAGGTGCTGAATCCACTGCTAGGTACACCCTATATAAAGTTATAAAGCATTTAGACTTAATAAGAAACTCACTTGCTATTGCGGGAACGAGTGGTCTAGGGGTAAGATGCTCGTCTCACAATCGAAAGATTGTGGGTTCGAGTCTCACCTGTCGCTACTCTTCGCCCGCGACCAATCGGCGTGAGAGATTGGCGACGCTATATTGCTCAACGGTCGACGTGTCGTAAAACCAATAACCAACCAACCAACCCTTGCTATTGCATAACACACTCAACAATTACAAACTCCTCCCAACTCCCAACTCCTCCCTGTCGATCAACCCTCCCTGGAATACAGAAACACAAGCCCCCTATTCTTATAATGATTGTCTATGCCGTTTTTAAAGATGTTCAGTGTGTTGCTACTGACAATGGTTCCTGGCAGCTGGTTCCAGTGTTCTACTGCCCTGTTGGTGAAGAAAGACTGTCTGAACCTTGTCCTGCTGTGATTAACTTTAATTTTGAATTGATGACCTCTAATTGCATCATTTCTGTTAAATTCAAACATTTCTCTGAGATATCCCTGTTCCTGACCATGAACAAATTTAAAAACCTCGATGAGATCTCCTCTCGGCCTTCTATATCTAAGTGAAAACATATTCAATTTCTTCAATCTTTCCTCACATGGTTGCCTATGTAGTGAAGGTTCAGGTTCATCCCTTCTGTACTGGGGTAAACCTCCATTTGGCTACGTAAAATAGTCTAGGGTATCTCAGCGTTTGCGATATTTAAGAACCCCGGTTATAAATTCAATGGTTCGAATCCTTCATCTCCGAGCTCTGATCTCACATCTTGACACACACCTCCAAAGCCAGCACTTCTATATTGCGCTTATTAGTCAACAGATAAATGCAACGAAGATCAGACATTAATGCACAGCGTGATATAGCGTTAACAATGTAGCTTCATTTTTGAACACCATTTTTGATAGACAGGTGCAACAGTTCCTATCAGAGAACTACATCTCGACAGATGTAGTGACTCTCAGGCAGAGTCCGACGTACCTCTGTGGGGCCAGGGCTGGCCAGGCGTCGGCGAGCCGCCTGAGGGGCGACCGCCCACGACGACCGTTCCTCCAAGAGAGCCCTCCTGCCTCGGGGTACCGTCGCTAGATACTCGCAGACAACGACACGTCACTGGTCACGTGACTTAGTCCACATCACTACTGCGCCGCATGGCCAGTGGGGTTACTCATCCCCGCTGGAGAACAAAGGCTCGCTCTGCATGTGAGCGCGCTGTCTGACATCAGACATATGTCAGCTCAGAGTCGGATATCAGAGCCGCCTCTGATGACATCCAGAGACTGGCCTCGCGTGGCAATGGTGCTGAGAGTGCACCCGTTGTGAGGCCCGCGCGGTATCGGGGTCGGACAGTGAGCTGTCAGCATTTCACCGGACGCTGGTGAACCATAACAGCGTCTGACTGGCAGAGGCGCGGTGCTGCAGCCTCTGGTCTGGCGACACGGCGCCTGACACACTAGCGACACTCGGTCACATCACCCACTGACGACGGCGGCGCGGTGGGGTGTCAGCCGGAAGGAGGGAGGGGGTCAGGGCAATGTCCACTGACCGGCTCTCGACTGGAGCGGTGACTTCACTCGTCAGCGTCTAGATAGGCGGGCGACAGGTATGTGCCTGGAAATTTGACAGTGGGTGTAGGGGGCTGAATGGCTGGGATTTAGATGCCCCAAAACCAACTTTGTTACACCTATACCATTAACCATTTTTGTTGCCCTCTTTTGTACTCTCTCTAAAAACCAACAATCTTTCTCATAACTAGGGACCAAGCTTGGACACAGTATTCCAAATGTGGCCTGACATATGCACAGTAAAGCTTCCTGATGACCTCCTCACTTTTATATGACACATTCCTCTATATTGCCCCATGCATTCTTAGTGCCTTCTTCCTGGCTTTTTTGGTCTGTTCTGATGCCCCAATTTTGTGTTCAAAATAACACCTAAGTCCTTCTCCTGCTGAGTCACAGATAGTACTTGGCCACCCATCAAGTACGGAGCCTTCATATGCTGCCTACCTACATGCATGACTGCATTTATCAAAATTAAACTTAATTTGCCATTTTTCGGACCACTTCACAAGCTCGTCTAAGTCTTTCTGCAGCAAAACCTGCTCATTGTGCCCTGTTATTGCCCTAAAGATATTCAAATCATCCGCAAATTTCAAAACCTTACTGCGTAGGCCACATTCAATGCTATTCACATATGTAATAAACAATAGTGGCCCCAGTACCGACCCCTGGGGGACTCCACTAAGAAAATTTTGCCATGATGACTTTGTACCATTTAGCATCACTCTCTGCTGTCTATCTGAAAGCCACAACTCTATCCATTTTAGGATGCTACCTGCAATACCATGGACCTGAAGCTGCATCATTAACCGTTCATGGGGTACCTTGTCAAAGGCCTTACTAAAGTCAAGATATGCTACATCAACCTGATTTCCCTAATCCAATTGTTCTGTAGCAAAATTCAAAAAGTCCAAGAGATTTGTGAGACACGATCGCCCTTTTCTAAACCCATGTTAAGTATCTTGAATCAATATGTTTCCTTCCAGAAAACTAACTATTCTATCCTTGATAATTGATTCGAGTACCTTGCAGACTAGGGATGTGAGGCTTACTGGCCTATAGTTTTCAACTTTCCCTCTTTCTCCTTTCTTGAAAATAGGAACTACATTTGCCCTTTTCCAATCGGTTGGAATTTCATTTTGTGAAACTGATCTACAAAATATTATACTAAGTGGAATTGCCAGTTCCTTTTCAGCTTCCCGCAATACCCTCGCATAAATTCCATGAGGTCGTGCTGCCTTGTTTGGCTGTATTTTTATGATATAATTGAAAACAACATCGCTATCAATGAAATCAACATCGTGTATCTGATCACCTGTCACTGAACTGTGGTTCATGGTTGGCAGATTATTCACATCCTCAACTGTAAACACTGATTTAAACTGCTTGCTCAGTTTCTCAACCATCTCACCATCCTCACTCAATATAGTCCCATTTACTTCCAGTGGACCAATTGTGCTTGAAACTTTACTTAGCTTGTAGAAACTAAAGAACTTTTTACTGTCCCCATTACAGTTCCTAGCCGAATCCAATTCTTTTGCTTGCTTTGCTGCTCTGATTTTCTGCTTCACAGCATCTCTAGCTTTTTCATATCACCTTAGATTTACGATATTTGAAGCTTCCTTAAATACTCTAAATGCATCTTTCTTAGCCTTAATTGCTTTCATCAAATCTGGTGTAAGCCATGCTGGCTTTCCTACCCTTCTTTTGCGCCTTTGCTTTGGGGGCCATGTCTAATCTGAATTTCCCTCAAGTAAGATTTGAACTTTTCCCACATTTCACAGGCATGTAAATCAAAGAATTCTTCTTCCCATTTTATGGCACTTAAAGCCTCTCATGCAGTCAAAGTCTGCCCTGTTAAAATTTGGGATATTTGCCAAATTATCCTTGATTGTCCCTGCTACTTGTGCCTTGAATCTCACTATGTTATGGTCACTTCTTCCCAGAGTTTCTCCTACAGTCAAGTCTTGAACTAAATCACTTAAATCTGAGAGGACCAGGTCCAAGAATGAGCCCTGCCTGGTTGGTTCCGTTACAAACTGGTGTAAGAACAAGTCCTCTTCAGGGCATTTCCTAAACAGTTTACATGATGTGGAGCCAACACCAACATTTTCATATCCTTTTAGATTAAAGTCACCAAGAATAAGGCATTTCCTCTGAAAGTTTCTACTGATTTCCTCACAAATCACCTTATCGAGCTCCAGTTGCTGAGAATGTGGCAAGGTTCCTATCTTCCGATCGATACAAACCTCCTATCCTCAGTTTATTGCTGTTGCATTTTCCCACAGCAACATCAAGCCAAATGGACTCCACAGACACATTTTTTACCCCATCTGCTACTTTTTGAGAACTGTATAGGCTATTCACATAGAGCATTACACCACCCCCTTTCACTGCTGGACCCCTATTGCATGAAAACATATTGTATCCCTGGATCTCATAGTCCTGCAAGTTATCCCCAAAATATCCCTCACTGACCCATGCCTCAGTAATGCAAACAAAATCTGGTTTCTCCTCAGCAACATAACACTTGAACTCATCAAATTTGGATCGAATGCTCCAAGCATTAAGCATCATACACTTAACAAAAGTTCCATAACCCTCTTTGGCTTTTTCATGTTGAGTAGCTCTATCATCTCTGGATGAGCTACCACTCTGCCCCCTTGATCTACTGCTATCCCTATTTGCTGACTGTGAGGTTATATTGCCTATGCTGTCACTATTGGCATATCCCTGAGATGGCAATGCCACTTCTTCCCTCCCCACCCCATTATCTAGTTTCCCTGAAGGACATGTTCATATACTTTGCTTAACATTTGCACCCCCTTCTCAGAGAAGTGCAGGCCATCCCTTTGATTCCCTTTGAGATGAGCTGAATCCATTTCATCCCTTTGAGAGGTCCCATGAGCCATAAAACCTGCACCACTTGTTAACAAAGGTCAAACCTAACTCATTGCAGAGGCTACCTACCCTGGCATTGGCTGCCAGTGCCCTAGAGCTCCACTCAGGGGAGACTCCAGCCCTAGGCAGAATAGCTGTCACAATAACTCTGCTATTGCTTTGCTTCAGTGTGGCCAGAAGGGCCCTGTAGTCCTGCAGCAGCTCCTCACTCCTAGCAGGACCTATGTTATTCACTCCTACCTGCACTACAAGTACACTAAACTGGTTCTCACTGGTGGCCTGTGCCACCACTGGGACCAGGTATTTGACCTTGGCACCAGGCCTGGTGATGCACCTCCTGCCTCTATGACCTTTACAGAATACCCTGTCTAAATGCAGCACACGAGAGTCTCCTACGACTAGCACTTTCTCCTTGCTGCTATCTGGGATCTGGGAGTGAATACTAAAGTGTCTGTACTGTCTGTTTAAATCTTGGAATGATCTCAGTGAAAGACCTGCCTGTGAAGACTGTCTCCGAAATTGGTTTCTGTCCTGTTTGTATTTTATCCATGCATCCTTTCGCCTGCTTAATAGACTGAGGAGGTCTAGTTGGCCATGGAGGATGCGCCTTTGGCACAACTCTGGGTACGTATAAATTTATAAGAGCTGATAACATTTCTAGGAACCTTGTGTACATTCCACTAGTGTCTAAATACTGAAACTCAAGGCTCTAGTCATATTCGGACAGACGTTCCTTAATAGCTGAGTAATTCCCTCTGTACCAACACCTTTTCAGTGATGTGTTGCTAGATATGGTTGATTTGTTTGCCTGGAAATAATAGTCAATTAGAACAGGACAGTGCTGGCATTGGGGAAAGGGGGGCAAGATCTCTACCAGTCCAACCCTGTCTACTTCAGATGTTAAAATTAAATCCAGCGTGTTTCCAGAATTTACAAAGGTAGGCTGGTGAATCCATTGAGTTAGGCCAAGTATATGAAAACAGTCAACAAAAGATCTATCTGTGGGAGTAATACCCACTGTGTCGGCAACACCATCTGGCCAGTGCACTGATGATAAATTAAAATCTAGAATAATTATCTCTACCATCACAAAAATCAGTCCTTAATCAGTCCATACCTTAATGAGATGGTTGAAGTAGCTTAACCTAACCTAACCTCATGGTGCATTATATACATTATAGCTATGATAAACCAAGAGGTAAGCACTTTAGGTCAGGTTAGGTTAAGCTACTTCGACCATCTCATTAAGGTATGTGAACCATTTGTAGCATTAGCCAGTCAACCTAACGTCATGGCACATTATATGAATTATGGCTATGATGAACCAAGAGGTAAGCAGGTTAGGTTAGGTTAGGCTAGACTAGGTTGGGTTAGGTTAGTTTAGGTTAAGCTACTTTGACCATCCCATTAAGGTATGTGAACTGTTTGTAGCATTAGCCAGTCAAAGCCTCAGTGCCATACCTATGATGTCATTACACCATACTAGGGATGTCGATCCCGGGCCGTTTTCCCAATCCCGGGATTTCGGTATTTTCCGGAAAAATATCCCGGGATTTCCCGGGATCCCGGGATTCATATATTCTCTCTAATAATCCAAGGTATTCCGATCAGAATTTCGGCTCATGACGTCCAGATGCGCCATGCAAACGCCTTTTATCCATTTGACAATCGAGTGATCATTCACACATTCACATTTAGTTACGATATGCGCGGAGTAACTCCCTGAAGCACCTGAAATGCATCGCGAAAACTACACCTTCAGTGGAGTAACAATACTCCATCAATAGACTGGATGTTCTACGCCGTTTGTTGTTTGATAATTGCCTACCCAGCGTCGGGTATTTAAACAGGCGATCTCGATCATTTTTCCTCGCCTTCAGAAAAAGGGCTACTCACAGGATCAAATGATGTACATGTATTACTCGATTAACATAAGACTGTTCCATGCGATGCACTCGCACAACAATAAGTATACTCGACTGCTAAGCGGAATCGAATAAGCATGTTGCCAAGCTTTTACCTATAGTGACATTTTAAGAAGCACAGGGCATCAACTGTATCGTCATTCAGACGGGAACGTTCCTTTGTCACTATGTTACCTACAGTTGAGAACACTCGCTCAGATTCGACGCTCGTGGCGACAATGCCTTTGAGCCACTTATAGGCCATGCTGGCGAGCGGCCCTTTCCCAGAAACTGGAAGATTTTCCAGTTCTTTTTTCACTGCCTTTGAAAGCTGGGGTCTTCCAAGCTGTCCCGGTGCGCCAGGCACACGACTTTTCGCCGCCGTTTCCAGCGCGCGTTGCAGCTGCTGCTGCAGAGTCGGCTCCGGCGCGGACTGCTCGACACCCTCACTCTCACTGTCAGACACAGCATCACCGATCCTTTCCCCACTCATCCGTTGTATCATACGAGTTATGTACTCATCTACTTCTCTCCTAGTGGCATGCGGGAATATCTCCCTTTCTGCCTCGTCTTGAGGCAGCAAGTCGTTATGCAGCGCCTGCAAGACTGCAGCCGCCTTAGAGCGACGCTGACGAATCCTCAGCGTCAAAGCATCGTAGAACCTCTTTGCCAGCTGGCCGCCTTCCTTTTCCAGGGAGCTGAGCACAAACTTCAGAGCAGCTTCGGCTTCTAACAGTCCACTGTCTCTGCGGCACAGGGCCTCTGCCCCCAACTTTACGATGTTGAGGCACCGAACAATCTCCCGCACCATGTGGAGCTCCCGATCACTGGTCATCTGCACTTTATTGTCACCTATGTCAATAATTGCTTTGTGCACTGCGCTTTTTAGTGTAATAAATCGTTCCAGCATTGCAAACAAACTGTTCACCTCGTTTTGCAATCAAGAATTAGCATCACCTGCTTACTTTGTTCTTCCGTCACGTACTTTTGAAGCACTTCGTTTCGCACGGGCGATTTTCGAAACCATCGCACAATTCTCCGGACGCTTCGAACCGCTTCGGCTCGTGAGCCCTGCAGCTCATTGTAATCCTCGACCCCAACGACGTCATCCTCCCCGATGTTATCTTCATCCGATCCATCCGTAGGTGACTCCGTATCTGGTGACGCACAGGCGTCACGAGCCTCACTGGTTGTCTTAGCTCCGCCGTCACTCGTGTATAAAACATCAATTACCGCAAGATGCACGCCATGTGCATGCAAAGCACAGCTGGTGCTCGCACGGCAAACTTCTTCCGAACTTCACCATGACGGATGCGCCGTCGGTGGTGACACATGTCACGTGCAGGTTGAGGTCGAGGTCAAACTCAGTTAGTTTGACCTTCAGCAGGTCCATGCATTTCTCCGCTGGCATAGAGCCATGACACCGAACTACACCGAGGCCCCACGCCTTTGCACCAGAGTGCACGTTCACGCTCATATATCTTCGATTCCTGAGAGACGTATATTCGTCGATTGTGAGAGAGAACCTCGTGCCTTGCGTTATTTCATCTGTCAGCTTTTGTTTTACCTGACATTTGATCCTGGCACAGTGCCTCATGACACGATTTCGGATTCCCTCGTGACCGGTTGGTATATTTTTAAACCCTTTGGCAGCCATAAGGTTGCGCAAGTCCGGTGAAGTGCAAAAAACACTGGACGGAATCCCGTCCCTGCCGCACAATCTTGCCAGCATGGAGTCCAGATCATCCTCAGCGTTGGGTGAAAAGTATCTGTCCAGGGGCCTGGTCCTTTTTGCAGCAGGCTGTGGCTGGTCTGAGTTCGAATCGTCTTGAGACGCTCCATCCTTCGATGAACCGGCGTACCGATCTGGATGCTGGCTCTTTACGTGGGTGTGAAGGCCTTTTGTGGATCCACCCGAAATCTTCAGCACCTTTCTACAGTAGCGGCACTTGGCACTTTGGCCGGTTGTCTCACGCAGAAAATGCTCCCAAACAGCACTCCCCTTAAACACGACGAAGTCAGACATCTCGCCGCTTACACGACTGCTAGGACACTGAGCTTCTCCACCAAGCCTCACGCTCACATCGTCCGGTGTCTTGTTGCGCCGCGCTGGTATCATGTGTCAGTGCTATGCGCAGACATCCCCCCCGCCCCCACGCGGAGTAAGCAGTCGACGTCGTGTTCAATCTCGGAACCTGAGACTGGGGTTTCCTAGACGGAATCGTGTGACATGGAACTGGCGTTTTGATGCGGTCAAACGTCGCGCGACTTCTGTGACCGAAAAACAAACTAATGGATGAATAACGAAACCAGCCGGACTTCTTCTGCCGCAAGAACTCAGGCTGGAAATTGATTAAATCCAGACTAATATTTGGTCAACCTAGTGAAAACACCACTTCTGAGACAGCGTTGTTATTTCACCTCTGAATTATAGCAGCATTTAGCTGTACAATTTGTTATTTTTGTCAGTCGGGATTTCGGGATCCCAGCCATCCCAATCCCGAGATTCGGGACTGATACAATCCCGGTATCCCGGGATCCCGATCCCGGGATCGACATCCCTACACCATACCAATGTGACATCATCGTCCAAATTGAAAAGTAAGCATCAGCACTGAAAATGAGTGGTAGCATCTTCTTAGTCATGTTCATGAACATCATATTCTGAAAAGGTATTCCAAAATTCCCAAAACCCCTTTTAGCAAAAATTTACCAAACAATGTATCTCAGCTATCAACAGGGCACTCAAAATGCTGGGACTCATTAATAGAAGTGTGAGATATAAGAGAAAGGGTGTCATGAAAAAACTGTACTTAGCATATGTGGGACCCCACTTGGAATATTCTGTACAAGCATGGAGCCCCTACCTAGAAAAAGATATAGATATGTTAGAAAGAGTGCAGTACAAAGCAACTAGACACGTCAGTGGAATAGGTAACTTAGAATATGGAGAAAGTATAGGAGATTAATCCACTAAAGTATAGGAGATTAAGGGGGGGGACATGATTGAAATTTACAAAATTGTTAAAGGGCTAGATCAGGTCAATTTGAATGCTATTTGGTTTAGAGTATCACATAGGGGTCATCAATTCAGGTCAGACAAGTTAAGGTGTAGGACGGCTAAGCAACAACAGGTCTTCAGTCAAAGGGTTGTTGATCAGTAGAATAGACTGTCTGCTGATGCTGTGGAGAGTTCCTCATTGAATGTATTGAAAAGTAGGGTGAAATTTTTTTTAGACAGGAAAGTCTTGTTTTTGAGTTCCGGTTTGTGGTGGATGGGGTGAGATTTGTGCTATGTGGGTGTGCATGGCACAGACCCCTTTGTCATTGATGTGGTTTGAAAGTTCTTGATTGGGCATTCAATCCACATGTGTTGAGGGGGAGCAGGGGAATAGGGCTGGACAGCTAGGGTAGATAGGCATTGATAGGTGTGTGGGATGTTGGTGGATGGTTTCTTTAGGATGTGGTGATGGTTAGGGGTGGGCCTTTTTACGAAGCTTATCGTATCTTCCATGTACAGACTTAACTGGATGGGCCCTTTTGGCTCTTATTAAGTCTAAGCTAATTATGACTAAAGGCTTGTGACATTGGATATGTACTCACTCAAGTATGGTATGGGCGCAAAATGACAAATGCAGTCCACGCGCCCTAAAGCACAAATCCACCACCACTCAAGTATGGTAGATTAAGGAGGGACGTGATTTAAATGTACAAAATTGGTAAAGTACTAGATAAGGTCAATTTGAATGATGCTCTTCAATTTAGAGCATCACATAGAGGTCATCAATTTAGGTTAGGCAAGTTGAGATGTAGGACAGTTAAGCAACAACAGGTCTTCAGTCAAAAGGTTGTTGATCAGTGCAATAGGATGCCTGCTGATGTTGTGGGGAGTTCCTCATTGAATGTATTTAAAGTAGGGTGGACAATTTGTTTTAGACAGGAAAATCTTGTTTTTGAGTTCTGATTTGACCCCTATGTGATACTCTAAACTGAAGAGCATCATTCAAATTGACCTGATCTAGCCCTTTAACAATTGCGTACATTTTATTCATGTCCCCTTAATCTCCTATACTTGAGTGAGTACATATCTAATGCCATAAGCCTTTATCTAATGCCATAATGTCATAGGTTACTTATTCCACTGATGAGCCTAGTTGGCTTTGTGCTGCACTCTTTCTAACATCTTCAACATCATTTCTAACATCATTCTAATATATATCTTTTTCTAGGTAGGGGCTCCATGCTTGTACAGAATATTCCAAGTGGGGTCACACATATGCTAAGTACGGTTTTTTCATGACTTGCTTGCTCTTATATCTCACACTTCTATTAATGAGTCCCAGCATTCTGAGCACCCTGTTCCTAGCTGAGATACATTTTGTTTTCTGTTTTAAGGTCTTTTGAAACCAACACACCTAAGACTCTTTCCTCTTCAATAACATCCAGTTCCCTCCCTCCCATTGTATATCTGAAAGTCTCACATCCAGACCCCAGATGCATAACCTTACACTTATCATAGTGGAATGACATCTGCCATTGATCATCCATGCTTCAATGCAACCTATAACTTTTCCAACAATCCCATGTTGCTATAGTTGATGAATTAACCTTCTTTGTGGAACTTTATCAAAAGCTTTGCTAAAGTCCAAGTACACAACATACATCCTACTTTGATTGTCTACTTCTTTAGTAACAATACTCCATGAACTCCAATAGGTTAGTTAAACAAGACCTTCAAGATCAAAATCCATGTTGAGTATCCCGTAAAAGGTTGTGCCTATCAAGATCAATCTGAATATTCTGTTTAACCACATTTTCTAGTACCTTGCAAACTATTGAGGTCAAACTAACTGGCCTGTAGTTTCCTACACACTTCATACTTCCCTTTTGGAAAATTGGTACTATATTTGCATTTCTCCAATCTTCAGGTACTTCAGAATATTCCATAGACCACCTGAAAATGATACCTAGAGGAACTGCTAAATCTTTAGCACACTACTAAGATCCTATCATATATATCTGGTCCAGAAGGGCGCTATGTTACCTATTCAGTCGATGCACCCCTATACCACAATAACTAACTAACTAGCATCTGGTCCAGATGCTTTATCAGGTTTCATATTCTGCATCTGCTTTTCTACAGCTTTTGTAGTTATTGTAAGATCTTCCAGCCTATCACCTATCATGGAATCATATTCAGTTGTTTCTATTGTACCAGAATTATCTTTAGTACAGACTGATGAGAATTGCTTACTTATGGATTCCACAATATCACAATCATCAACCACTATGTCCCCATCTATCTCCAGTGGTCCTACACTACACTTTTTAGTCTTAAATTTGTAGAAGCTAAAGATTCTCTTAGCATTACCTGGTGCACATTCACAAGCTAATTTGATTTCAGCCAGTCTTTTAGATGCCCTAACACACCTAACTTTATTTCTAGCAGCTTTATATGATTTGAGGTTTACCTCAGAGTTAGCATCTTTTAGTTTATTGAATGCTTGCTTCTTTGACTCCAGTAAATGCTTTATTTCCCTGGTCAGCCATGAAGGGTGCTTAACCCTGGTTAATATAATTTCCCCAGCAGGCATGAACCTATCCTGACCTTGAAATAGTTTATCTTTTATCATTACACATTTCATAAGCCGTTAAGCCTTTCAATAAATCTTTGCAATGAATTTCATTCAGGAAGATCCTGAACTGATTGTAATTCCCTGTAGCCATGTGGGTAATATATCATGAAAGGCAATGCTCAAAATCAAGAAAAATGCAACAACCTGACCCAGCCCAGCCTAACAGCCTTCCATGCAAGCCAGACTGCAAACTATGGCACTTTCAACAAGATCTTGTTGGTATGGGATGTGTAGCCACCATGCAGTGGTGTGATGATGATGATTGGTGCACGGATTGATGCCTGGTGTGGGCAGGCTGATAATCTACTGATGCCTGGCACATGACCTAAAAAAGAACGAGGAACTCATGACAGTTGGATAAAACAGCAAACAATACAATGTGTCACATCTGTCTCTGTTGATCACATCTGCCAGAATTGTTTACAGCACAAAAATCCCCTGCTGCCAAATTGTATTCAGTAGGAAGTTTTACATTGGCTTTTTGCTCCATGGTCACATCAGCTCATGAGCAAAATAGAACAAGGAGGCCTGGGATAATGATCTGCATAAATTAGAAGCAATCACTAAATCTAATTCCAACATTAGTTTTAATAACTAAATAGTTTTTGCTATCAACACTGCTAAAGTAAGTAAAATTAAACATACAAACATCAGCAAATACAATTTGTATTTCTGATTTGCTTTCTGATTTGCTGGAAACTGCACTCAGCTCTGCTTCATCTGGCAGCTGATGTATGACTGACAGATCATAAATTGATGATATGGTTAAATTAGTGAAGGATGCAGTTATAAGCCAATTTCCTGAGCAACAGTAGATACAATTATAACAAAAGTATACTTCATCTATGTCAAGTAAGTTTATACATCAATACCTGATACTCCCAACATGCTCACACAGCACAAATAATAAATATTCACAACATAGCTCATGAGTAAGACTCTTGTGCACTGACTGATTTGTTACTTGTCACTTATTGTGGTGTGGGGTTTGGGAAACCAAATGGTTTAATTGAAATTATGCTAAAAACACCCTGTCTAACATCAACTTATCCCCACCACCAGGGTGGGAATCAAGGCAATTTTTCAGATATTTTATATCTGAAAACTGGGCGCTAAATGACCTCGTAGTCGGCGCGCCCTTAAGCCCAAATAACTAACTAACTATCTCTGAGAACCTTTTTGCAATCCTGGTTCATACTGGATAGGATGGGCTTCACATGTACTCTGACACAAATGTGGGAACAAAGATATCATGTTCTCCGGTTACTCTGACTCTGGAGTCGCATATCCGAACACCTGCATTTGGGCCATCTATATAGTGGGAAAATTTGACAGTTTTGAGAGATGTCCTCTGGAGTCCCGGAGGCCGTCAATCAGAATTAGATGCATTAGTGTTTTGTGTTCGGAAATATGTGTGTTAACCAATCGATGCAAGGTATTTTGTATACTACATCATAACCAATAGCACCTTTGAGTTAGTTATTTTGGCTTTAGGGCGCATCGACCATGTTAGCAACTTTGAACACATTGTTAACAGCGTCATACCGCAAAAACAGGACCTTGACTGATCCTTTGTGTTGCGCACCGCTACCACATCGACGACTGGTGTGTGCTGTAGCTGAGGTGGGTTCGTATCAAAGTTCATATTACATAGGGAATGGCTGTGTAGGTAGGTGTGTGCTCTGAGCTGAGGGTAAAGTGTGAAGAGTATTTGTTTGTCTTTCACATGGCTAGCCTTGTACTGAAAACAGTGAAAGGAGTGAAAGGCAACAGAGAACAGTGAAAGCCACCAGTGAAAGGAAAGCACATTGCTCCTGTGAGTTATGAGAGATGAAGCTGTGCTGATTATCACGATTCGCTGCCAGGCAGTGCCATCCATTGCTCACTTCTTTGTTTGCATGCTTTGACATTTGATTTGACCAAAAATGACAATGCATATTACTTATGCATATTATGTAGGTACTGACTACATATGCTTTCCCGGGGACGAGTGGTCTAGGGGTAAGATGCTCGTCTCACAATCGAAAGGTTGTGGGTTCGAGTCTCACCTGTCGCTACTCTTCGCCCGCGACCAATCGGCGTGAGAGATTGGCGACGCTACATGACTCAACGGTCGACGTGACGTAAAACCAATAACCAACCATATGCTTTCCCGGTCGGTTACCGGTAAACAGATTCCATGCATCAAAAAATAATATGTCCATGAAAATGTACTCCAGAAGAAGTCAGTATGCACTCTGACTCCCAACCCAGAAAGTAAGTCTCATACTCTGCCCACCCCCATGCGACAATTGGTGTCAATGAAAAAGCTGCAAATTACTGATTGAAGCTAGTTGTTATTAATGTTAAATGCTGTATCATATATGTTTTAGTCCATATTTGGAATGCTTTAGTTGAAGCCAGTAATTACTTGGAAGGTTCTAGGGCAACTAGATGGGAGAGCAAATTGTCACTGTAGGGCTGCCTCATTATCTAAAAATCATGCAGTGTTCCATGCTGTTCAAAATAACAAGATAGGATTGCTAGACGTTGTTTGTGCTTTAATAATGGCATATGTGCATGTTCATATTGATTCAATGTGAAAGATGCATTTATGTAGGAAAGGTGCCTGCCTGAAACTTATTGATTTTCTTCCCTCATGCTTTTTTTGCATTTGGTGTTTGTATTTTATCTCCAAATCCCAAAAACCTAATCTACTCCGACCTGTTTTTAAAAAGAAAACCTTGATTTTTTCATTTTTTGGGAGGGGGTGGAGGGAGGGGATCCAACTCAAATCAAAATATAATATAGCCAAACCAAGCCTTCCCAGTTGTTTGCTTCAGTGAAGTAAAATGTGCCTAACCGGTCTCACCCTAACTGAACCCGGAAATGTGTAACTGGTCTGTTTCTAACCCAATTGATATTGTGGACACATTAGACTGCAATAAAACCAATAAATCAATGATTGAAGGGACAGTGGCCTCTGTTATCATATAGAAAATGGCACAAGTGGTGCAGTCAGGATATTGGGTCTGTTCCCGTCGCTCCACTAACCTCCACAAACCTCCACTGGTCGTTCCCGTCGCAAATCCGGTGGAGATTTTTCCTCCACCAACCTCCACCAGTGGAGCAAAAGCTCCACCAGCCCAGAAGCAGGGTCCAATTGTGATTTTTCAGTTGAGCTCAATCACGGCGCACTTGCGCCATATATTTGCGCGTAAACAACGTCCTCCATCATACGAATCTCATCTTCATGCATCAACTGAATACCAGGATCATCCTTCGCAAAGGAAATATGATATTACTACAACTATGAACAATAATCGAAGTAACAGATGCAGACCACAACATGTTTTTTTAGGCCTTTGATCTACGTCATTCGGCCTAAGGGTAGATGTTACTTTACCGGCCGGATCCGCCACAATTCCCGTGCCCAGAAGTACCGCCGTTCTCCTGGCGCCGACTAAAATCCTACTCGAGCCCGATCGACGAGGTCGGGCAAGTTGAGATGAGGAAAAGTCAGCATCGGGTAGAGAAGCGCCTGGGGGCCGAGGGAGCCCGGCGGATCCAGACACGAGTTTATATGCTGTACGTTAAGAAGGCAGGCCAAACCGCAAAACAGGGGGAGACGATGCTCAACCGAGAGGAAAGAGATTGCCTGGTTCATCCCATAGGCGAAAAGGACGTGTGCTCCCCGCAGTCTCTGAGGACACATATATAGCCAGAAATAAAACAAATTTGGACTTTTAAAACAAGGCAAAATATATTTTTTGATATAAAATTAAAAAAAATTTAAAAAAAAAATTTAAGAAAATATAAAAAACAGCCAAATTTTTTTTTTTTTTTGGAAATTACCCCCCTTTCTTTTTTTTTTCCCCCCCCCCCCCCCCCCCCCCCCCCGGGCCCCCCCCCAAAATCCCCCCCCCACCCCCCCAAAGTTTTCTTTGGGGGGGAGCGGGGGAAAAAAAACCATTTAAAAGGGGGGGGAAAAAAAAAAAAGGGAAAAAAAAAATGCTTTTGGGGCCCTTTTTTATTTGAAAAAACCCTGAGCACAAACAGGAAAATGTATAGACTGGACTTTGATGGGTATTGGAGACTTCCTTGTCATTCTGTTAGGAAATTGCATAGCAAGATATTCAACATTTAAAATATCTCCACTTCCTACCATTATGGCATAAATACTAACTGTTTATAGGACAATATTTGTTTTCTAGCATGGAAGGTTAGGCTAGGCTATGTTAGGTTATGTTGCATTATTTTCTTTGCTTTGAATGTTACTTTTCATTCTATGTTACCCAACTCGAAGCCCCTTTTTGGGTATTATTTTGCCTCCCAACTGAAAAGTATGCATTTGCAGAGGAAATGAGTGGTCATATTATGTAAAGTACATTCAGAAACATTGCATTGGAAAAGAAAATTCCAAGAAATCAAAGATTACCTTAAACTGCAAAATTACCAATTTTTGTTCTATTCTGGAACTCATTGGAATAACTGATGTATTGTGTTCATGATTTGTAATATATATTTTGATAAGGTCATGCAATTTTGTCTATCAAACCATACAACTAAGACACCAATTATAGATTCACAATATCTCAGTAATATGATATTGAAATATCTAAATTAAGTGTACATTAAGTATTCTTATGTATATTGTGCAGCACTACAGGGTCACACTATTTGTCTCATTCAGGCATGCTCCAATTGCAGATTGAAGCATCATTTAAGTTACCTTGGTTCTAAGCCTGATTTTTATTGCAGTGTTTTGCAACTTTCTATAAGAATAACCAACATTTTATGTTTCATTTGTGATCACCGTGACATCACAAGTGGTGGTAAAAGTGCCTAGAAGCACATTAACCACCAGCGATATCTTAGACATGAAGGCTATCTTAGCATCAGTAGGTGTTAGATGATCCAACATCTGTAGGCTTTAGGTGATCCAATATCTGTAAGTTTGATGCAAACCAATGTCAGCAGCTTAGGTTAGGTTAGGTTATTTTTTGTTGTAATTTGTGTTGTATATTACCCCACCTAAACCCTTTTTGCTCACAATTTTCTGATATTTTGTTGGGGAGAGATGGGATAACATGTATGTACATTGTTAAATTTCTTTTCTAGTGTTTTTGAATGCTATTTGAATGAATTCGATGTTTTTAATAGTGAAATGACTACTCAATTGAGATGTATGCAACCCAACTTGACTTGCTTATGTCGTAAAAAGTTGTCATTTCCCGAAGATAGGAATATCAAATTATTTCAGGTTTAATGTAGAAAAAATCACCACAGAAAAACATACTTTTCACCACATATTGGCCTACACATCACCTATTGTAACACACTGTGAGGGAGGGGTCCAATCGTCGCACTCTACTCCAGATACGCCCACATGTGGCTCGGTTACATGGTATATGGGTGCCACAATGCCATGACGACACAGCATCCATAGACCGGCTCCGTCACAGCATCGCCGCCCGGCACCAGAGATGGCCAAGCCAAACATCTGGTCCACACTGAGACTGGAGGCGTCAATCTGCCGACGTGGGCGGTGGCAGGTGCCGGCCCACCGACTTAGATCCGCTCGGAGCCGGGATCCAACGATACATGGAAGCAGCCGTGACTGCTCAATGCATCCAAAAGAGGGGTGCAAAGTTGACTTTGTTACAATATACTCCGGGCACTTGGTGGAGGTATCGCACAGCTTGAGCTCAACTCACACTGCATGATTAACCTGTTGGATGCCTCCGCACAGCATACAAGTTGAGGTGCAGCGTACAAACTGCGTCAATCCTATCTCACCACATCAAACATGGTGGTTCATCTGCATGCTGATATGTACAACTACATATGTATGACTACATATGTATCCAACAATACCTGTGTCTTCTCAGCGGCTGGGGAGGTGTGGCCGTGGTGACAGTGGCGTGACTCTTCTCTCCTCTCTTCTCTCGCTGTGGACGCCAATAGTACCTGATCAGAACACAACTTCCCTGAGCTGTCGTCTAACAACACATTGGGTAAATGATGTAAGTGTAATGTGTTCATCTGCTTTGTAAATTAAATAATAGTTTTGCTCGATGTTCCCTGGAGCCATTGATCTGGCAGAGGTTAGGGTTGCATGCTATTTCTAGAGGGGAGGGGAATTGCACAGTTAGGGTAGGGAAGCCTGCAGTCTGCAGCCACTCTAGATCACGGTTTTCGACTAGATATGAAAATAAGGCACAACTTCATGCAAAACAAGCACTTGGGGGAAATTTTCCTTCACATAGATGGTGCCTATGGTACTTATCTGTGTACCTGTTTGCTTATTTTAACATCTGCGTAATTCAGGGATACCTATATTAGCAATATAAATGAAATATTAAGTCCTGATGCATAATGGTGGACATAAGCACGATACTTGTAAAGGCGATACCATGAGAAATGAAGCATGCTGGCTCCATAAACACACATCAAGAAGCACAATCTCGATTCTTCGTTGGAAAGGATGTTGATTGAGTGTTCAGGAAGTGATATGTTGCACCTTATTTCATGAAAAATGTATCATTGATGGTAGACCACAATCATGTTAGGTCAGGATACTTACAATATAATTGCATGATAAAGCTCGCATGATGCAATGCTTTCTCTTTTAGTCACTTGCTTGATGCTAGGATATGTATTCATCTCATTTTAGAGGACAAGCATGAACTAAGTGAATTACCAATTGACTCAATGGATGTCCAATACTCAATGGAATAAAGTCATTCAAACATCAAAATTATCTAGCACATATATACAATCACGTGTACACTGTATGCTCAATTGAAACATATCCCCCAGAATATGTCACACTTGTACTGCCTCATTCTGTGCTCAATTGAAACATACCCCCAGAATATGTCACACTTGTACTGCCTCATTGTGTGCTCAATTGAAACATATCCCCCAGAATATGTCACACTTGTACTGTCTCATTGCTAAGGTGCTCCTACTACGTTTCCAAGGGATTAAAACATGGCTTTGAAGTTATTAGCAAAGAACTCAAAATATGCAACATTATTTGGTATAATTTTGCTCATGAGTATCGGCCTTGTCGGTCTTCTCTTCTTTTATCCTTGTTTATCTTTCATGCATTTTCGGTTGATTTAGTGCAAACAAACGAAAACAAATGACGTCATATGCTTAGTTTTGCTCCCGCAAAAGGCTTCCTATGGTGGCTGCAGGAATGACACTCTCCCACCATGCGTGAGGTCTCAGTGTCGTAGGTTTCATCGATACATATGGGAAGGATATCTTCCGGAGGAAACTTTCGAGTCACCATCGCAAACATCCATTGTAAGGTTGAGGGAAGCTATTTAACTTTTTGTTCATGGTGATTCATGAGCGTGAAACGCGATATGTACAAACAGAAGACGGCGACGGTATCATGAACACATCAGGATGAAAATTCCTATCAGCACATTGCTTCAGGGAAACAATTGTTATGGCAAGCCAATGGTTGAAGTGGATCTTAGCACCATTGGTGTCAAAATGAAACATCATGTTTCTTAAAACAAAAAAATAGACAATGTCGCTGATAAATACCGCTTAATATACGAATAACCCTGCAACAGATAGTTGGCGGAGGTAGCAAAACTGCGGAACTGTCATTCGTAGGTTCGTAAATTTGGTGAATCTACGGTCCGTCATTTGGTATGTCGTACATTCCTACCTTCGTAGATTCATGAATTTGTATGTGAAACAGGGCTGTGGATGAAATATCTGGACAGGTTCCATGGGAAACACATAGCGTGTAAATTTAATTCGGCCCCGCTCCCAGTGTATGCGGATTACCGTGAGACTCCAGCTAAAGCATTTTCTGGCGACCGCACTGCCCCGTGTCAATTATTGATATAATCTGTTCAGGACATGTGATGTAGGTGGAAGCACGGATACATGCAGGGTCTGCTCTAGATGATATTTGTGCCGTCCTGCTGAGTGTGCCGACGCCCAGCAGATGTGACCGCCCAGGTGTAGCGGCGTTGCGCGCGCCTGATGACGCGGTCACGTGCCACTGATAAGATGGCGCTGTCTGTGTGCAGGCAGTGACGCCGTTGACCCCGCTCCGAGCCAGTCGCACTGACTCGACTGGCGCTTCGCCGTGTCGGTATTCACGTTGGTTCTGGCACTGAAACTGCCGTCCGTCAGACTGGAGCGCGGACGTTTCGGGTCGGTTGGACGTGAGGCAGACATCTGGATATAGTCTGGTGATCGGAGCTACCCATCGGTTGAGCGGCCACCGCAGCATATTCACTCGATTTTATCGCATCATGCAGTCAAATTTTTGGGCAAAGGGTTCTGTTTTCACCACGTTTATTATGTGTTGTATCATTATGGCTTTGCTGTGCTCGTGCTTAGCGACAGATTTTTGGGTCACTTCAACAGCAAACAGTGTAAATGGAAGACAAACAGGAACTGTGAACTTTGGCCTATTTAGAGGTAAAAAGGTATTAACGATTCATTTGGGTGATAACGCGTACACAACTCACGGTGAGTACTGCCCTCTGCCATGGTGCTAGAGTAGCCATGATAGTACCAATATGCAAGTTGTGCATTAAGTCGGAAATGAAAAATTGATGTAATGGCCTCTTCATACTCTACTCCAAATATAGAAGATCATTGGCGACCCTTATTTATATTTCGGACCATTATCCTGAATCAAAATGTGTTATCCTTAATCTCACGTAGCCCCGTTTTCTGATTTCCTCAGGTTTCTGCCCTTCATCGTGGAATTAGACATTGCTGGGTTTGGCCGGAAATGTTGACTGTAAAGGGATGTGTAATTGGCACGGAATCTGTTGTATGCAAAACAAAGATCACGAAGCTGCAAAACCAAATGAAAAACAATGTTGCATGCGAAGCCAGCTAAATCGCGTTTATCCAAAGCGCTTTTGGGGGTGCCTGGCTGGAAGCCCGAATTGTTTTTTCTGATTTAATATGGGGAGGCGAATGTACAATTTGCATGGCATGGCTCATGTGTGGGGCACAAGGCCCCCAGCTAACATGTTGGAAAAGTCTTGGAACATGGCAAGCACGCCCCTAAAATTTTTGTCGACACTCACTGTTACGTTAATGAATGTTGCATACATCTGCGCACCCAGGACGGGCCGGGAGGGCCCAAGCCCAATCTTAGGGTGCGAATTTTCGTTTGTTTTCGGCACCTGAAGACAAGAACCCCCACCCCTTGCATAACTGTTGTTATTTTATAAATGAGTTCCGATAATACGGTTACAATCCTACTCCCGATCACCAACAAACAAATGAAAAAAACAAAAGCTTCGTCTCTTCCTGGCATTTAAGGAAGTTATGGGTGCGGCTCTAGTTGCGTGTAAATAATCAACCAAAATGGCCGATGTCCCGCCTCTCTTACTCCTTGGGCGTGGCGCAGTGCCTGCTTTTAGTCATCTTCATGGCACTTAAGCTCAGTGATAATTCTTCCTTCGTGCACATCCTATTTTAATTTCTATCTTCGGGTTTGGTTTTTATTCATGTAGCAATATATTATTGTTATAGCTGTTGATTACCGGAACGTAGTGATATCGGATAATATGCTGTTTCCCCGAAATATTGTATAATGTAAAAATAGTAGTGTTCGAGGACTATACGATTCCCTTCAACCATATATTTTGGGATAGATTGATCTGGTATAAAAGTGCATCATAAAATCGTAGCATAAATTAAAATGAAATCGTCAGATAACAAGTAACTTAACAACCGCGCATCAGTATTTTGTAAAGCTTACTTAAGTCAGCTATTTACTGACCAGCCAGCTCGTCTAAAATATTGTGCACTTCGGCCATAGTAATACCAGTTTTGATATTGATGAGTTTATCTTATATCGTCTTAGCGATGCAAATACTAAATAGCTCCCTTAACCTTCTGTTTTCTCCATTCGGTTTGATACGCCAGTACCTCAACGCCTCCCCAAGAGACGGCGCGCCCCGCCTTTAGCACACCTTTTGAGATCCCGCAGTGGTTTGCATCCATGTTTCTGATCGCCATTTTATGTTCCCGGTCCCTTGTTCTTAAGCGCCTGCACATTTTCCCAACATACACTTTCTGACACTGACAGATACAGCGATATGATGTCTGACTTGGACCTTGGATTTGGGATCCCGCTTGTTCTTGGGATACATCAACAACTGCGAGGGTTCTTAGCTGGTTTTGTACCTACCCGTTTAGAGTTGCTGAAGTATCTTGGTATCCTCCCTGTGGTTTTCTTGATTCATGTTTGCGCCTCGTCACATTTTATGATGTGTTCTCCCCAGGAATTGTTTTTGGTAATTGTCAGCTCCAAGGTTCTCTCAACTGGTCTGCTCTCCTCCGCTTGGTCGTCCACATGGGAACAAATGAAATGGTGTCCCGTTTGTTCGTGGCTATCGATAAGCGTGGCTTGGCGATAGCGCCAGTGGTGATGGTCCACCAGCTGACTCCTGCTGTCCTCACGCTCTCGTGGTGACTAATCTACGCCCGGCCCGCCAGTTGTGTGCATGAAGGAGCGCAACACGTGCATGTACAGCTGCGGCGACTCTGCCAGCGAGCGGCTCGCCGACCTGCAGGACATTCTGCTCGGTAACGGCACCGGCTGGGACGACTCCACCAAGTGTCGCAACGACCAGGGCGTCCGGCGCGCTCGGCACGGCGTCCAGGCCGGCCAGGCTATCAGCTCATCGCTGTCCAGCAGTCCGCTTGGACTGCTCATCATACTGGACGCCCATGAGCAGGAGACGCTAGAGGCCGCCGTCGCCATTGACGACGACGAAATGGGTACATTGTTGCATGCTTGCGATGCTTGGGTGGCGTTTGAATGGCCATCAGCTACTGGCTGTTTGGAGTGGTAGTTGGAGGTGGTAGAGAGGTTTCATCTCGGCTGTTGTTTTCCCGTGTGCCATGTTTCTGTTGGTGGGCCTGTGAGGCACTAGGAATGACGATGAAGTGTGCCGTATGAGCCATTGGCTGTTGGCACAGCCCTGCACTGCCATTCCGAATCAATCTGTTGATGTACGTTTCAGTTACGGAGTTGCCCAAGACACAGCCGGACTTCATGATCTACGGCCTCTGGGTGGGCACCATCGCCATGCTGGGAGTTGCTATCCTGTTTGTGCTGGTTGCTGCCATGTTCGCCATCCTCAACACGGCCACCAACCCTGTGGAGACGCTGACGGGCATCGTCGGACTGTACGTCTGGAACGGCATTGCAAGTAAGTGCGCGTAGCTGCTGTCCGGGCAGTGCCAGGGAGTGTGTGTGTGTATGGGTGGGTGGATGTAGCCAAACATGTCAGGATCCCTGCCTCCTTGAGACAGGAGATGACTGACGTCCAAACGCCTCGCCATATCCAAGCATGTCTGGCGATGGTTTCGTCGCGCCCGGGAGCCTGGCTTGCATGAGTTGATGGCTTGCTATTTATTTGTTCATGTCTATTGTATGGCATTTAGCCACTGATGGTGATGAGATTTTGGTAATTCAGCTTTTGTAGTGACTGTTTCTACTGGAACAGGAAACTAAGTATCCAAACGTAAGTAATCATTAAGTTTGCAAAGCTTTATGTCGGCATGTCCATTTTTCATGCCTCATTCTCCCTCCTTCCAGCTCACCATTTTTGTTGAATTTTCCTCCCCCACCTCCACATTTTAAACGTTCCTATACCCGTGGTTCAAGTTCAATTTGTGGTGCCATACATGCCTGTAGTTTTATGTGGTAATCACTTATTTGCTGGGCTGCAGGGTAAGTTTGAGCTGTGAATTCGAATAAGCCAGCAACATTCTTCTGATGATTCAACTTTTGTTATTCAAAATGGTCAACCAAGTTCTTCGACATAGCAGGTAAATAACCTGAGGTGACCGTAATGAGGTCAAAGCAGTGCTAAAATATAGCCAGTCGTAAGCATTATTTTTTTACATTTGAATGCATTCTGTGGTAAACATTTCATCCTTTTCAATTTTCTCCTGTGAGATGGGTACTCCAGCACACCTTTCGGACAAAAATGACTTATATTAGTATATTTCGTCATTGAGCCCAGACATTTATAGCAGTGGCTATTAGGCCCGGAGTCAAGCGTATCAAGTTAAAACAAAGAAGGGGCACCACATCGCACTATCACACATACCTCTCCCAGATAATCACTTTCAGCTTTGCACAGAAGGGACGCATTGCCATTTGTGCAAATTCAGTGGGTAGTGCGCGCGTTCGTACAGGCCAGTGGTTAAACTCAGCGTAGCTCGTAGCTCAGTGGTTAAACTGAGCGTCTGGCATGCCAGAGGTACGGTGTTCGATTTCCCGCGGTTCTCGCCATTCCTTGCAGGGTGAGAGGCAGACGACGCCATATGGACCCCGTTGCCGACTGTGTCGTAAAGCTATAACCAACCAACCGAAGAGCCAACTCGTGTTCATACCTGTGAAATCAACAAATCACCCGAGGGCTGAAATTTATTATTTTCTGCGAACTCCCAAGTTTTGATTTGTTCCCTTCACCGTGAACAGTGAGACAATATCTCAACTGGGACAGAACAACTTAGCCTTCCATTGACTTGAACTGTATGCGTTGGCAGAGAACATGCTTGTCTATCATATATTTTCTCCTTTTTTGGCTGGAATACATAGGTCGAAAATTCTGAACAAATATAGCAAACAACAAATGTTGTTCGGAGATATTTGACAACATTGAGACAAAACCACCACCAAAAAATATCGCTTTTCACTTGTCCAAAGGGACCATGATCTTTGCGGTGCTGAGCTCTTGCATTTTTCCTTAAGTACAAAATTATTGGAAAAACTCCTTAATTTCAAGAAAAAAAACTTTGACAAGTCGGTGTTGGCTATTACATTTGCGTCGCGTCGACTGTTTTAGGTCACAGCGTTGCCAGTCTCTCACAATGTTCGTCGCGGGCGAAGAGTAGCGTCAGGTGGGCCAAACCCGCAATCTTTCGGTTGAGAGACGGGCACCTTACCACAAGACTTCTCGCCCCCACATGGAGGTCAATTCCACCCCCACCCCCACCCCCACCCAGACCCCCACCCCCATCCCACGCCCGAGCGCTTGTTAGTGCAATCAATGCTAATATGTTAGTTCATGGAACAACAGTTTCAACGCATCAATATTGCTAGCAGGCTTTACAAGTTTATGTTGCTTCAACCCATTCAAAGTATTGTTTAAGCTGGACGGATGGAACCATATTGTTTAGCCCCCTAGTGGCTAAGCTGGTTAGGACTTCATTTTGGTTCAGGTTTTGTACAGTGAGCCCATTCTGCCACGGGTGACAAAAAGTGACATACCAAATTCAGTATTTTGTCCACATATTTTTAGAATCACCTGTAAAAGAAGTACTTTAACGGCATTCGTTTTACGTGAGAAGCAAACAAATGATTCCCGAGTAAGGACAAAAGTTCTGTTTATTGGAAATGTATTTTCCCCTGCTTGAAAAACAATTCTGATGGCTGCTCGCAACGTGCTGCTAAACTATTTCCTTGATGCAAGTCATAGGCGTAGGAACAGGAGGGGGCAGTGGGGCCATGACCCACCCACTTTTCAATGTGTGTGGGGTGGGGACAACAATGATAGCTGGCCCTCCCACTTTTGAGACATATAAATTTCCTAAAATGCAGCATGCACACATTTGAATGTGAAAAACGTCCTGCAATCCATAACTAAGTAAAAGCTGTACATACAACATCATGGCACTTCATTTCTTAAGTTACGCACACTTGGACATGACCCTACAGCAACGCAACTAATTCAGGAGTTGATGTAATACAACATATATATGGATATTCACACCTTATAACATGTTATGAAAAGACTATAAAGCAGATAATGTGTCAGCCAGTACCAAAATACATTCTTACTAGAGCTTCACTGTGGCTCTTTGTCTGTTAACATATTTAACATCGATTTCATTAATATTGCCTAAAGTAGAAAATTGTAAAGGCTGAGGGCAGTAACGTAACACAATCAAGGTGAGACATACAATTTGCAAGTGCAATTTACTTGCCTTGATCTATGTATTATATACGGCGTCGGTCCTAGCTGCCATATACTTCAACATTTACATGCATTTTGATTATTGAAGCATACAAATTGCTACCACGATACATCCATTGCGTGACTAGAATAGAATAGAACATAAAAATGTCCACATTTCAATAGATTTTCAGTTTGACACAACACACAGATATCCAACCATTTGATTGAGACTCCTGGGTATTATCGGTGCTGGCATCCAATATAGCAAAATACTTATTTACATCATTTATTATGGTAGCATAGATACAATAAAGAAGTTCATGCACTATTATATCAACTATCAACTATTATATCAACGCCTCTCAGAGTCATATAATTCCCAGAAAGGATTAGGCGCTCGTGATGCGACCTGACAAGGTCACATGAGAAGTGATGTGAAGAGTGATGCTGTGACGAGTAACGAGTGATGCTTGTCATGTGGCCTGAGAAGGCACATGACGAGCATGGCAACTGACCCGAGTGGATCTTTAGCTGGGTAACTGCGCAGTGGCATTGACAGCACGTTAAACATTGAATTAAAATTAGGTCGTCCAACAGAAATGGTTCGGTAAGATGGTGGGCTCATGGTATATGTAACAATATCTGCTTAGTATAGACCTTGATCCCATACTCTATTCAATGAAGTCATTTGGACTAAGAGCATTAAAACTAGTGGCGTCACCACGAAATTCTTTGGGGGGGGGGGCAATGCTGGAAATGGGCCTCCTGCTCCCCGAAAGGGGTCTCCTATTTTTTAGGCTCTTGGTATGGTTCAAGAATGGGAAACATGATTTCATATTGATGTCTTGTTTGTTCATGGCATGGTGCATCATTTACGCAAAATGCAATAGCAATAATCTTTTTTGGGGGCTGAGAACTGAGCCATGCCAGGGTATAAATAAGTAAATGTGGATAAATACCTAAGTACCAAAACAAACCAATGTCTTAATGCTTTCTCGACCAGAAGAATCTTCCCGTTGGCCTCTAAATTCCAGCGAGCTGGCGGAGCTGGTGCTGAACATATCTTAAAGATATCTCCCATTGATCAATCCACTTCATGTCCAACAAGTCTAACTGAATATAGCTACTAGATTCACCACTACTGTTAGTCATTCAAAGTCAAAGTCAAAGTCAAAGTCATTTATTAAGGCACTGCCACATTGTGGAACTTACGAAATACCTAGTCAATTGATCACATTCCTGCCATCACGTTAGATAAAATTGTAAAAGATAAAGGATAAAATCACATTACAATTTACGGACGGTGCAGCTTCGTAAAAATACCGGCTAGAAATTCATTCAGTTGCTCATGACATCCAATACAGACAAGCATTGCGACTCTGGTATGGTTCTTCACGCAGGTCACCTAGCTACCTAGTTGTATGGTTGAGGCTGATAGCACGCACGAAGGTAGCACGGCTAATTGTGTCGCGTGCTTGACCGGGAAGCGCATTCCACTGGAGAGTGGAGCGGTAGGAGAAGCCCCGCTGGGTGGCTGCTAACCTACATCGTTGCAGGTGATGTGCCCCAGCATCGGTAGCACGAGTGCTTCTCTCCGACACAGCCGAGCGTTCAACAAACATTTCCCTGATGGCAGATGGGCAGTTCGCGCCGTGTATCGCTTTGTGTGCGTTGCACAGGTCACGGTGTCGCACCATCTCCTCAATCCTATCCCAGCCCAATTCGCGCAGAGAGGACGAGATGTGGTCGCGCTTCCGTCTTCCAGTGACCAGCCTAGCCGCGAAGTTTATGCACTTCTGCACTCGCTTCATGCGGCACGCATCTGCCCCACCCCATACGGAAAGGCAGTAAAGGATATGGGGGAACACATGGACTTGGACGAGGAGCTTCAGGACTTCAGGGGTGAAGTGCTGCCGGAATTTGAAGAGGGACACGATGATGGCGGTGCACTTCCGGATTATGGAGGATATGTGCTTCTCCCACGTCAGCTGCTGGTCGAGGAATACTCCGAGCACTTTTACTGTTGGGGCCGGGTGGATAGATTTTTCCGAGATCATGATGTGAAAACCGGAAGCTTTTTTTAGAGAAGATCTGGTGCCAATAATGGTGAAGCAGGTCTTGTCCGGGTTCATTTTTAGACTATTGGACTGGAACCATTTTTGGAGTGCATGGAGAGATTCCTCGACCCGCAACCGAAGGTGGGAGAGGCTGACGACGTCAGGAGCAGAGTGGTCTAGGAGGTCGGTGTCGTCAGCGTAGGCCACAAGGCGACCGTGAGGAAGGAAGGAGGACAGATCATTGATGAAGAGGAGGAACAGGATCGGCCCAACGATAGACCCCTGAGGGACACCGTGGGTCAGGAGGAGTGTGGAGGAGCCGCCCGAGACCATCTGCTTCCGATCAGAGAGGTAGCTTTTGAACCACGGGGACGGGATGCCGTACCACCCCAGCTTACTCAGGAGAACGCCATGGTCAACGCTGTCGAAGGCCTTACTTAAGTCAATCGTCGTTAACGACGCGACGTGACCGATGTCGATGGCCCTAGAGATCCATTCGACAGCGTCGAGCAGGGCGTCCTCCGTCGAATGACCGGGGCGGTAGGCGTTCTGAAACGGGGACAGAATATTGTTCGACAACAGATAAGCCACAAGTTGGGAGCAAACGACTTTTTCCGTGATTTTGGAGAGAACAGAGAGATTCGAGATAGGCCGAAAGTTGTTCACATCATCTCGCGTGCCAGATTTGTGAATGGGAGTGACGCGGGCGACTTTCCAAGCACTCGGGAAGGTTTGTGAGGTTATGGATGTGTTGACGAGGTGGAACAGGTGCGGGCCGATCACTGCAAAACATCGCTTGACCGCAAACAATGGTACGCCATCAACTCCCACCGCTAGACGAGCTCATACGGCTCATGGCCTTCGATAACTCGGGGAGCGTGGCGGGACACAACACAAGAGCAGAGGCGCACACTCCGGGTGGTCTGGGTGGGCACTGCTCTATGTCGCCGGTTCGTCCCGCCTCCTCGGCAATACGGGCTCCCACCGCTGCGAAGAGGGCGTTGAAGTCGTCTGCCCTCGCCGTGGTGTCGTCGTCTCTGCCTGGGAGGCCTGCCGCGGGACGGAGACCGAAATGCTTCATTCGGCTCCAGAATGAGCGCCGATCGGTCAGCAGGTCCGCACACAAGAACTCGCGCCTGGCCCTGACCTGCTCGCTCATGAGCCCGTTCTTACATCTCCGGTACTCCTGGCGTGCGGTGTTGTCATCTTCGCTCCTCCTCCACACCTCGCACGCCTCGCGACAGTCCTCTTTTGCAGCATCGATGCCGGGGTCGTTACGCAGCCACGGACAGTCAGGGTGCCGGATCCTGCTTGTCACCAGCGGGCAGTGCAGGTCCACGGCTGCGTTCCAGATGCGCATTCCCACCAGCTTGATGTCATAAGTAAGCTTAAGCGATCATTTCTCAGTCCTAGGACGATAATTTCGCGAAGGTGACAACGAGAAGTGGATTGAATTGGTTTTCTTATCGCCATCTTAGGGATTTATTTATTTTATAACATTTGGTGCTGGCTGTAAGGCATCGGGCACACAAGCTAAAATAATAAATCCTCAGCGAATGAATTCACGGCAAGAACAAGCATTGAGCAACAGTGCATAAATGACAATGCAACAATGCAACAATGGCAATGCAAAAATATTTCAAAACTTTCAAATTCCACGCCGTCACGCCCATGGTTTTCGCTGTGCTGCACCGTTTTGTAAATGACTTCGTTGAGTAGGTATTGAAGCTGGGAAGCTCTAATCATGCAGGCTGTGCTCTAATCATGCAGGCTGTAACACAGAAGACAAGTCTGTAGGAAGAAGATGTATTTTTAAACATCATTCCTCCCAATTTGCATGGAGCATCGGTGTTGTTTTGTATGCTTGTGAGGGGAATTTGCCCCCTCAATGTTGGCTTTGCCCCATGTTTCTGAAAATTATTGGGAGACCAGTGGCGTACCTATATATGCGTCAAGGGGGAGGGTGGGAAACGTATTTGGAGGTGTCCACCTACCCCTTTAAGAAGTCCTCGGATTTGGACCACTATTTTGTCAAAGGGGACCTTTTTAAATATAATAATTAGTGATCAACTGAATTGTCATATGGAAGGGCATAATCTACCACTATCGCTTCCGATTCGTCAGATTTCAACCCTAGCTCCCCCACCCTGTTAGGATGTTTTATTTTGGTATCCCTTGATAAGTCACCTCACACTGCTGAATTTACACCTATACAAATCACTTTATAATGTAAAATTTTCAAATTTCCGGCGCATTCGCCACACTTCGTGCGATGCTACGGTTTCTGCTAGGCCTGCTACATTTTGTTAATTGCTGCTACATGATAGACTTGCGCCATATTTGACGCGATAGAATACTTCGTATGGACTTTCGCTGCGAAAATTCGATTAATTAAATTGTATCATTAGTTCCCTATTTCCAACATTTTATGGTGGTTAAGACATGTGGATACCCGCTGAGCTTTGAGGGACCTCATATCTTTGACTAAATATGCTCCCAGATTGGCTACCGGACCGAGGCCCTGCCTCAGTGTTTTTTTACCCGTTTCGTCTTTCTTCGTCTACGGATGTGTCTTAGGGCTTCAATCCATTTTTGTTAGGAGCCAAACACATTTTCGAAACCCCTGCTCGTTTTAGGGGTTTGCTGCTTTTTTGTGCACCGATTATCTTCTTTTTTTTAGATGTCTGGGCGCTTTCAATGATCCTGATGCGTTTATTTAGTGCTCGGTCTTTTTGTTCGTTTTGGGACCATGCTGCTTTTTACGGCCCCAGCCTCTTTTTCAGGCCCTTGTGTAGTCGCATGACCCCTGTGTGCCTTGATAGCTTCATATTTTTATTTAGAGCTCCCGGTATGTTTATTTAAGGCTGCAACGCATGTTTTAAGACCCTGTCGCTTTTTGCGAGACTGTTCGCTTTCGAGGGCCAGTTGTACTTTCGGCCCCCGTTGTGCTCTTAGGGTCCCGCTGTGTTTATTTGGGGGTTCTGACGCACATTTGTGGGGTCCGAGTGCAATTTTGGGGCTTTGGTGCTATTTGTCTGGGTCTCAGCGCGATTTATCGCGCCCAGGCGCGTGGTTCCGGGGACCCACCGCTAATTTCCTGGGCTCAACGCGATTTTTGTGGATCTCTTCTGAATTTTCTCTAAAGTTCGAATCTCGGCATGATTTTTCGCGCCCCTCGCGCCATGTTTTTGTATCTCACCTCGATTTTGTTTCGAGCTCCGGTATGTTTTTCTGGACCGTACGCGATTTGTGAAGGCATCTGATGATATGTTTGGTGCTCCGGAGCCATTTTCCTGATCCGGACAGTTATTTTTTGGAATCCCTCCTTATTTTGGAAGGCTGCGGCTTGATTTTTATGTGGGATACCGATGCGATTTTTTGGGTCACACTGTACTGATGTGGGGCCCTAGAGGCCAATTTTTGGGAGCCCCGACGTGAATGTTTGATGCCCAGACCAAATTTTTGGGACTACCGATGGGAATTGTGGGTCCCGAACGCGATATTTGGGAAACCGGTTCGAGTTTGGGGGGGGCGTTGTACTTAGCTGTGGCCCCAACGTGATCTTGGCGGTTCCTGTTGCAGATTGTCGGGCCTCGGAGCAAGTTTTCTGGGCCCGCCGTATTTTTCGGGTCAGCCCCCTGCGCGAATTCTGGTGGACCGACGCGAATTTGTGTAGCCCCAGCGCGACTTTTTAGGGCCCCGGCACGATTCTTGGGAGCTTATCCCTCTTAGGAGAGAGGGGACATTTGTCCCTTTGACATGCCACTGCCGCCACGGAAGGTGTTTTTTTTTTCAGCCGATGGCACCTTTCGGAGTGTAAAAGCCCTCCGGGTAACTTTTGTCCGGACCTGTTCTTAATTTGCCGGTGCTGGGGTCGATTCGATCGAGTCTCGGTGTGAACTTTTTCGACATCGAATTATTTCTTTTTAAAGGTCCTTATGTGATATTTTTGGGTCCCGGTACGATTCCTGGGTCTCCCGGTGCGATTTTTTTTCTCGATGCCCTGACACGTTTTTGTCCGGTGCCCAACGGGTTTTTGGGGGACTGACCCGATTTTTTCAGGCCATAGAGTGACATTCCGGTTGATAATTTATTTGTTAGGGCAGCTGCAACTTTTGGGGCCTGGCGCAACCTTTTGGGCCCCCAGTATCGACGCGACTTTTTTTTAGTCCAATGCAATCTTTTTTGTCCCGACGTCATTTGCTTGGATCCGTAGCGCGAGTTTTAGCGACCTCGACACTTTTTGGCCGTCCAACACGTTTTGGAGGCTTTTGGCGTCATTGTTAGGGCCCCCGGAGTGATCCATGTCCGGATTGTTTTTCGTCGCCCCGGCTTAATTTGTGTCCCAATGAGACTGCTAGGGAACGGTACGACCTATCGTGCCCCTAGCGTGATTTTCATGGTCCGGGCGTTACCTTTTGTTACCCCCAGGCTCAGCGTGATTTTCAGGAACCCCGGCCGGCTCTTTTTGGCACCATGTCGTGAGTTTCCAGTACCACGGCACGGCTCCTACAATTTCCTAGGGGCTTCTTGCAAATCATAGGCCTCCGCTCACGTCTTAGGGGTCTTGTCCCATTTCCTGGAGCTTCTTTACCGGTTTTGGATGTCTTCTGGTGTCCTACCCTCCTCCATATTCAATGGCCCCCTCTCCCGTCTTGGAGGGCCTACTCCTACATCCTGGGGCCCCTTTAACATAACATGGGCCTCCTCTCATGTTCCAGGGGCATCCTTTGCCAAATTAGGGGCCTCCTGCCACGCCTCATGGGTCTCCTTTGTCCTGGCAAAGCCTATCCGTCTTGGGGGCATCTTCAATTTTTGAAACCTCACCTCCTTCCGTACCTGCTACCACTCACATCTTAAGGGCCTCCTCTCATTTCTTGGGAACTCCTTCCGGTCTTCGGGGCCTCATTCGGCCCTGGAGACCTCCTATTCCGTCTTGAGGGACTCCTCTCGAGTCCGGCAGGGGCCTCCTTTTCTCTTCTAGAGACCTTTTTCAAATTTGGGGCCTCTCACGTCTTGGGGGCCTCCTTTTCTGCGTTTTGATTCGATATTTGCCCATTTTAAGGGTGGCCTCTCATCTCCTGTTGGACTCTTCTTCTCTTCCAGGTGCCTCCTCTTCCAAATTGTAAGCAATCTTTCCTATCTCAGTTCCCTTGTCATTTCCTGGGGACCTTCTTACCCGTCTGGGAGCCTACTTTCTCGCCTGGGAGTCATCCCTCTTATCTAATGGCCTTTCTCTCCTATTTTAGGAGCCTCCTCGTTCACCATGGTGTCTCATTTCCAATCTGGTGTCGTCCTCTTCCGAATTAGGTGTCTCCTGCCACGTTTCTGGATCATCCTTTTCTATCTTGATGGAACCCTACCCGTTTTGGGGCCTGTTTTTGCGTCTCCGAAACCTCATTTCATATCCACTGGCTTTCTCTTCCGTCTTAGGGCCTCCTCTCATTTTCTGGAGCCTCTTTTCCCGTATTTGTGCCTCCTTTGCAATCTTGGTGGCCTCCTTTGCAATCCTGGGGGCCTCCTTTACAATCCTGGGGGCCTCCGTGCCAATTGTTGACACTCTCTTGAGTTCTGGGGCTTCCTATTCTCTCATAGGTGACTCCTTTTTCAAATTAGGGGCCTCCTCTCACGTCTTGGAGGCCTCATCACCTGTGTTTGGAGCCTCATCATCCTCTTAGCAGGGTGCTTTTGTGTCATTGTCCAAAATCTTCTCTCCTAGGGTCCTCCACTTCCAAAATACGGGTCTCATCTGGCTCGTCTCAGTGGCCTTCTCTCATTCCTGCGGAGACCTTCTTACCCATCTTGGGGCTCCCTCTTGCGTCCGGAGAAATATCTCCTATCATTCCTTATTTTCTATTGTAGGGGCCTTCTCTTCCATCTTGGTGCCTCGTTTTCCAAATTAAGAATATCCTGCCACCAATCGGAAGCCTTCTTCTCTAACCTGGGTGGCTTCCTGCCCGTCTCGGTGGCATCCTTTCGTCCTGGGGCCTCCTCCCAACCCCTGTCCTACGTCGCTTATTAGGACCTGATCAGATTTCACGGGAGCCTCGTTGCCAGTCTTGTGGCCTCCTTGACAGCATGATCTTTTGTCTCGTCGGCCTCCTTGCTCACCTTTTTTTCCTGTGCATTTCCGGATAGGGGCTTCCTCAAATTTTAGGGGAGGCGGCGCCCCCCCCCAGTCTCACGGCTCTGACCCCCTCCCCCGGTCTCGACTCCCCTGATTAAAACGGTGGCCCCAAAAAGTATAGTGCAATAGAAAACATATAGTACTTAAACATATATTATTTTTTGCAATGTTTTCCGGACTTCGAAGAGGCCATATTAAACGTTACTATTCAATCTTATCATGCTCTTGCAACCGCCCTTAAACACATAAAGCAATACTGCATTATGCACCGCGGTACGTTGGCACATGCATTATTAAATCCTTACCGATTGACATTCATTCCTTATTACCTACGATAATACCTAGACCGTGTTGCTACCTAGCGATAGCTAGTTGAAGTTATGCTTCTTGGAAATGATGGAGCTCCCGAATCTGTGGAGGTGTGAGCTGTGGAGGTTATGCACCATTGGGAGTTGTGGAGGTTGTGAGCTATAGTGGTTATGAACTCTGTGGAGTTGTGGATGTTGTGAACTGTGGAGGATGTGAACCCTTCGGAGTTGTGGAAGTTGTGACCTGTGGAGGTTGTGAACCATTTCGGAGCTGTGGAGGTTATGAGCCCTTCGGATTTGTGCAGGTTATGATCCATTCAAAGTTGTGAGGGTTGTGAGCTGTGGAGGTTACGACCCCTTTGGGTATGTTGAGTTTCCGGAGGCTATGAGCTGTGGAGGGTATGATACACGTCCCATAGGAAGCTTTCTGGTTTTTTTTTTTATCTGGAAGTGGGAGAGAGCAAGTGTGCTTCACCACGCACTACATAAGTATGCGCTGTAATGTCTGGTGCATCCCCAGAGCTGCTCAGTGAACAGCACTTGAAGTTAAGCATACGATAATTGAGTTTGGACACATTAGCTCGTGTCGAAATAAGCATCGATTGGTTAAGTGCGAATGCGAGCGGAATGGAACACCTGCATGCGACAGCTTGGAGGCGTTGCATTTTATTGGCTGCTGCCCGGTCGATGCACACTATCGCGCAGTGTGTTCAGAACCCCGATAGTGTATCGTGGGCGCGACTCCGTCACAGGCCCATCTTATCTGTAGCTGCCTGCTCCCGGAATAACCCGGAGCTGACCGATGGCGTATCGTCACCCAGCTGATTGTTTTCGGACACCACCCCTCCCTATATCCCATCTGATAGCCCGGCGCACTCCCCCACACCACTTACTCGATGCATTACATGACTGCCATAGAAAAGCACATTCTACTTCTTTGTTGAACTCCCCGACGAGGCACCACCTTTCCGTGGTGGTGGGGATTGCGTGCCCCAATGATGCGGCTCCCATGTTACCGGTGAGGGGACAGACTAACAGTGCCTCACTCGTCTTTCAATCCATGCGCTCCCATTCAAATGACCATCCCATTTCAATATCCATGTCCTTCACCCGGCCCTGCAATACCAACTCTCCCTACTATGAGCAGGTGGGACAACTTCCCCTGCCCTGCCATCCAGCTCAGTTTTATCGGGGTAGTCGCACCCCCTCGGCCCGCCCCCCGGGGTTGACGGAGTCCTGGAGGCTGAGTTCCCACGTCGCACGGTGCTAGTTGTGACGGGGGAGCAACACGCCTCTTTGGTCCCGATATCCCGGAGGGGCGGGCGGGTCCGTAGGGCCAAGTGACAGGTCGTCTCGGGCTGGGGGCCTGGGTCTTCCCAGTGTCTGCCGGCCCGGCCGGCTGGGGTCAAGGGGTGGGCGGCGCTGGATCCTGGTCGGGGTGGTGAGTCTCTCTCGCGGCCGGGTGATGGCGTCGCCTGCCCCGTATAACTCCATGGACGTCTGGCGTCCTCCCGTTATCGGAACACAGGCGTCCCCCCAGTAGGGTCCCAGTGTGGTGGGGCGTCCGCGGAGCCGAAACACACATTATATGGCAACCACACTAAACAAAAACACCCCTGGTCCCTCTCGTAGGAGCCAGACCATTATCCGACCCATGGCGGGTGGGGCTTCCCTAACATAGACAGCGGTGTTGAGAACATTCCCCCTACTCCTCGTGTCCTTGTTTTCAGACGACTGGGGAGGAGTCTTTCTTCTTTGTCTCCATTTCAGCGAAGAAATGGGTGCGACAGGTTTGGAAAGATCGCTAGATGCGAGAGGCTGAAGGATGGTGCTTTGGAGGTGGTGGAGTTTGTGGTGGCCAAGGACGCTGAGAACGCCCTGAGGATATCAGGATTCGTATACAGTGTAAGGAAGGGTGACAAGAGAGTAGATGAGAGCATTGAAATGAAAGTCGAACCCCATCAAACAAAAAACACATCAAGGGGAATAATTAGCTGCGTGATGTACCAGAAGACGAGATAGCGGATGGACGGTCAGAGTTCGGAGTCACGGGAGCGAGGAGGATGAGGGTGAGGAGAGGCACGCAAACAGTCGCGACAAATAATATAATTTTGACATTTAACAGAACCGACATACCGTCAGAAATACGTATGGGGTACGTGCGAGTGAAGGTGCTTGTTTTCCTCCCCAACCCAATACGGTGTTTTAGGTGCCAGAGGTACGGGCGTACGATTCAATTCTGTCGAAATCGCCCAGCCTGTGGTAAGTGTGCTTCCAACGACCATATCTCAGAATAGTGCAATTCCTCGACCCATCACTGTGTGAACTGTGGAAGAGATCAAAATCACCATACTTCTTTCGATCGAACATGTTCGTCTTACTTGAAAGAAAAAGAAGTCATCTCAATCAAATATACACAAAAGGTAACCTTTCGGGAAGCAAGGGACATATATGACAAAATTCACCCTAAAACGTCTTATGCTTCGAAAGTGAAAAATACTACACCATGTCCTACTCTGACTTCCCAACAACACATACAGCCCGAAAAGGCCTCGGACTTCATTGAGCAATTAACGGCCATCCTACGGGCCTTCGGTGTGCCACTTGCGTCGCCAGCGAGGCAAGGGCGGCCCGTACAAAGCGTCGCCGAAGCAACTGAAACAGCACCCACCACCAGTGGAAGTGCTGCCAACCCGTCTGAGACCTCATCCCGACCAACATTTGTGGGTGAGGAGTGGACTCAGGTCCAGCGATATAGGAGGCCTGCTCGGTCCCCTCCACCCAAGCCCAGCCCATCCCCATCCACCACCAAGCCCCCCGCCTCTCACCTCCCGTCTGTCCTCCAGCCTCCCCTCGCCTCCCCCACGTACCGGCTCCACCTCCAAATCCCTCCTCTCCACGTCCCCTGAACCCTCCCCCTTCCCGGGAGTCAGACCTCGCCTTCGCACTCAGCTTCTACTTCCGCGCCTCCATCGCAGTCCCGTGGCACAAATCGCCCAATGCAAACCTCCGAGGCTAGCTTCACTTACCAAGAAGCCGAATGGCGGACCCGCGAAGCGAAACGAGCGCGGCTCGTCGAGATGGAGAGGGCCCGAGCGAAGAGTCGCCAAGGGGCTGACAAGGCTCCACCCCAAAGGACGGTCACCCCATCGCCGCGACGGCGAGTGGAAGGACCGGCCCCATGTTACATGGGCCCTCCCCCGCCCCCGCCCCGGCTGGGCCCCCAGAAGCGGGGTCTGCCATCGTCTGGCTCGCCGCCGGGCCAAGGATCGCTGAGCTCCTGCCCTAGAACTCAGTCCCTTGGACCGAGTGGCGGTGAGTCCTCTAAGGAACCGGTTAGTTCGTCGTGAACTGACCTGTTTTACCCCGCCCCCCCTTAAAAATAGCTCTCTATGCAGGCTGTTTTACAATGGAATTGCAGGGGATTTAGAAGCAGTGCCCATGACTTGCAGGTAATGGTGAACAAGGTCTGTCCGGTGGCGTTCTGCCTACAGGAGACAAAGCTGTCGCCGGACACTGCAATCCAGGTAAAATGCTACACCCTCCACCGGAAGGAAGTATCATCTGACACTGTCTCCCATGGTGGCGTGCTACTAGGCATCCATCATAGTGTTCCATCGCAGCCACTAGTGAACACGTCTCCAAGCCGTCGCTGCCAAGGTGCACTTTGGTCATACAATTATTTCATTATGCAATATTTACCCGCCTCCCGGAACTTCATTCCCATTTACTGAGCTGAAACTTATTTGTTCTCAGCTCCTTGAGCCGGTTTTAATTTTAGGCGACTTTAATTCACATCACACCGTTTGGGGATGTGAAGATGTCAACGGGCGTTGACGTCTTATGGAGCAGTTTTTACACGAGGAGTCGTTATGTATTTTAAACACAGGTACCAGAACTCACTTTAGTATGCCATCTGGGCAAACGTCCGCGTTAGACCTCAGTGTCTCTAGTCCTCAGCTTGTGCAGTATTTTAATTGGTCGGTGGACACTGACTCTATGGCGACCACTTTCCAGTATGGCTAGAGTACCGTGACGGTCAGGTCCTTGGACAGAGGATGCAGCAATGGAATCTTCGCAAAGCAAATTGGAATGATTATGGAACGCAAATAGAAGCAGCGTGCTCTGCTGATGAGTATGAGAAAATACAATGTATAGAACAGTTCACATCACTGCCCCTAAATTCTGCATCCACATGCATACCCCGCACCTCCGGTGCCCCGCGTACCCCAGTACCGTGGTGGATGGAGGAATGCGAAGACGCCATCCGCGCAAGGAAGCGGGCATATCGCAAATTTAATAAAAGTAGCAACACTATAAATATGGTCGCCTTTCTGAGGGCCGGGGCCCTGGCACGACGCGCTATTCGGGCAGCAAAACAGCTATGATGGCGGGAATATTTGGGCGAAATAAACAAGCATACCCCGACCACACCAGTTCGGTTCAGAATAAAACGCATTGCAGGCCAGCATTCGTCCGTTCCCCCACCCGTACTACGCATGGGTCACAGAGATGTGACGAAATCCATAGACGTTGCGAACGAAATTTCCCGCTCTTTGTCAGAACGTAGCCAAGGTGGCAATTGGGATCCGCAATTCTTGCGTCATAGATCGCGCTGCGAAATGTCTCCTGTTGACTTTACCACCACTGACAGCATATCGTATAACAAACCATTCACGATGTCTGAACTGATTTCCGCCGTGGCGAAGCTCAGCAGTGTATCTGAGGGTCCGGACAGCATTCACAACGAAATGATTAAGTATCTCCCACCATGTGCAATCGAAACACTTATAAACATCCTTAACCAGCTGTGGCAACAAGACGACTTCCCAGTAGCCTGACGGGGCCGCGGTAGCTCAGTTGGTAGAGCATCGGACTCTTGATCGCAAGATTGTGGGTTCGAATCTCACAACCGACGGTATTTACCGAGTCCACCCGCGACCAATCGGCGTGAGAGGTTGGCGACGCTATATAACCTAGCGGTTGAATGCGTCGTAAAAGGACCCAAGGTTCTTCTTCTTCTCCAGTAGCCTGACAAGAAGCATTGGTGATACCAGTGTTGAAGCCTGGCCAGAGTGGACTAGAACCACTCCACTATCGCCCAATAGCCCTTACGTCGTGTTTGTGCAAGTTAATGGAAAGGCTGGTAAATACCAGATAACGTGGTTTTTAGAAGTGCATGACTTTTTTTCAGATGCACAGTGCGATTTTAGGAAGAACCGGAGTTCTATCGACCACATTTTAACACTGGACACAGCAGTACGTGTAGCGTTTAAGCAGAAACGGCACGTCGGCGATGTCTTTTTCGACATAGAAGCAGCGTATGACACGACTTGTCGCCAAGGTATTACTGCAAAAGTACATAGATGCGGTGGCAGGGGGTCAATGGGGATCTTTATACAGAATGTTCTGACTGACCGACATTTCCGTGTTCGTGTTGGTCACTAGCTATCCAGAAGATATGTGCAGAAGAACGGCGTGCCACAGGGAAGTGTTTTGAGTGTGGAACTGTTCGCCATAATGATAAACGATATTTGCGACTTACTTCCACCCCAACTTGGTCGGTCTCTCTTCGTAGACGATTTTGCCATCTGATGTAGCACAGCTAGGTTGTCTACTATGTCGAGACGTCCCCAAATGGCGGTGAAGAAACTCGAAAGGTGGGGTGCAATGAATGGATTCCGTTTTTCAACACACAAGACAACCGCAATGCACTTCTGTCGCCGGCGTAATTGTACAGAACTCTGTCTCAGGTTGTACGGGAGCCAAATACCGATGCCACCTGTGATAAAAATGTTTGGAATGACTTGATTCACGTCTTAGCTACAAGGGCCATTTTAAAGCACTCTATGACAAATGTTTTAAATCGCTCAACATATTAAAATGTGTTTCTCGCACTAGCTATGAGCTGACAGGAATTCCCTTATTCTGCTTTATCGTGCATTGATACGCGCTAAGCTAGACTATGCCTGTTTTATCTACGATGGAGCGCGCAACTCCACCAAGCGAACACAGGACACTGTTCATCATACCGCTATCCGCATCGCGACAGGAGCATTTCGCACATGGCCCACCGTGAGCCTTTTAGCCGAAGCACACGAGCCACCGCTCAATCTACACAGGGAACGGTTGGGAATGCGATACGCCTGCAAGCTTCGCCAGTTTCCTGAACACCCGGCTTTCTCGCATGTCTTTTCGCGTCGACTATCGACAGTTTTTTTTCTTCAGGGGATCGAAATGTGAGTGTCGCCCCGTTTGGTGTGCGAATCGGAAGGCTTCTACGAGAAAGTCTAGTTAAACTTCGAGGAATTTGTAGAGTCCAGAACATTGAGACCCCTCCATGGGAGTTGATCGCACCGGAGGTGGATGTTACTCACGAAAATCAGAAAATCCGATGTCCCTCCAGCAGAATTTCGCGCACTGGCTCTCCAACATATTGAAGCATACCAGGAATGGGTGGCAACATATACTGACGGCTCTCGAACAGAGGACGGTGCGGGCAGCGCTTTTGTTTGCGGATCTGTCACCCGCTCGTTATCCCTCCCGACGTATGCATCGGTGTACTCGTCGGAACTTGTCGCTATTATGAAAGCTCTATGTATTATCGAGGTGTCGGATGGTGATCGACATGTTATATTCGCCGATTCTTTCAGTAGTCTTATGGCCCTGAACACGTTTTATCCCTCAAACCCCCCTCTGCAGGATATTTTGAGCCGTCTTACCGATCTGGAACGCGTAGGACGACGGGTGATTCCATGTTGGCTTCCTAGCCACGTTGGTATTTCCGGAAAGGAGTTTGCGGATGCTGCGGCGAAACGAGCAGCGAATGCACCGTGCACTCGATCACTGCCACTTCCTGCCACGGACCATTACCGAGAGGTTTCCATCCCTCCTAGACAAGTGGCAAGCAATGTGGGACGCGACGGCGACAAACAAACTACGAACCATCAAACAACGTCTGAGACCATGGAGCTCGTTCTGTCGTAAACATAGACAAGAATAGGTTACACTCTGCCGCCTCCGCATAGGGCATACTTATGCCACTCACGGTTATTTGTTGTGTGGTGGCGACAAACCTTTGTGCTCAAGATGTCGTGTACCATTAACAGTTCACCATGATCTAATCTCTTGTCCTCATTACATTGACGAGCGTAAACGTCATTTTGGCTCTGACCAGGTGGCTTCCCGTAGCGATATTCTATCCGATAACTCGTACATTGTTCAGTCGGGACGATTGATGTATTTCTTGTCTGAAGTGTCGTTCTCAGCAATATATACCCCTCGCTGATATACACTGCGTGCAAGTTATGTGGCACAATAGGGCCAGGTACACGGCTACCCACTATGTGAATCTTGATGCCATTCTGAACCGCACTTTGATAACACCGTGAGTTATGGGCGCAAAAGGACCTCAGTAGTCGAGGCGCCCTAAAACCCAAATGACTAACTAACTTTGTTGAACTTTGATTCGTCTGTATAGGTTCTCTTAGTGTTTGATATATATTGGTTCTTTCCAATCAACTGCAGTGCACTGCGGTGCAGGAGTTCCCTAGTGGTCGGCGGTGCGTAAGGTAGAGCAGAAATACCCGTAAATACCTTGGGTGTCGTGGGTTTCGGGCCAGCTTACATGAGTACATTGGTTCAGTATTTCACGTCGAAATGACAACGGAGGCTCGTCAGCCTGAACAAGAACGATGTCAGTTGGCGATATTCCAAGCTCGCTTGTGGCCAGGGGCGGTTTCAAGGAGAGGAGTATGTACCTCTTGGAAAGGTGGCGCCCCTCAGGCCATGGAAAGCGCTCGAGTGCCTTCCCTGCCCCCTCCCACTCAGCTGATTTTTCAGCCAAAGAGTTGAAGGCGCCCCTTTGAGACGAAAGTGCCAGTATGTTGCAGTTCAACGATTTGTTTTCCGCTGAAGCTTCGAAGAAATGTAACCCCCCAATGGGAATTTCTGGATCCGTCCCTGTCTGTGGCAACACGGTGAGCGGCACCGTACACGGTATCCAGCGTAGTAGGAAGCACTAGCACTACCATAGGTATAGCTTCCGTAATGGATCCGTGACCAGATCTAAGCACGATGCATAAGTAATACGACGCTCCTGTCTGTTCCGTATGATCAATGGAAGACGACGTTCAAAACCTAAAGAACTGGTGCAGCTCTCCCGCAATCGCGTTATGTGTTCCTTAACAGTACTCGTGGGTCCATTCATATCCCAAGAATTCTGACCGAGGGTTCAGAGTATAACTACCGTGTACCTTAATGACTGGGTCTGAACACTACCCACGGCGACAGAAGTGGACAACTGCTGTCTTCGTGGACGAGAAACGGAGTCCCGTGGTGTGACACCACTTTTCCAATTTCCCGACAGCCAGCGCCTCTATACGCTGCGGGGCCTACGAGAGCAGCGCCACACAGAAAATGTATCCATAACCGGGTCTCGCTAGATTTATGGTGGTAATTTACTGTTTATACAATTGACGGATATCGCGAATATTATTACACTTAATATACTTCCTAGTGGCATGCCGTCTGATTGCTAAATCTGTCTGATAAGGTACCAGCCACATGGACTCGGGAAGTGCCTGTCGGATACAAAGGTCGTCAGAAAGACTGGCCATTTATTCCCGAATCTTAAGTCCATACCGGTTGCTAATTATTCCATGGGGCTGAGCAGTGCCAAGCGTACCTTCAATGTAATACAATTGGCCGATGTATGTACGTCATGAAATGTGCATAGATGCACTTCTGAAACTACATTGAATGTTGGTTCCTGTTTAATTGATTTACAAACGACATCAATCTGGTTTTTACCATTTTATCAAAAGGGATTTCTGAAGTTCGATTTACGGGTTACAGGGCGCTAATGCATGGAGTTTTTTTTTCCTTTGTTGTTTTTTTTTGCAGTAGGGATAGCAGTTTCCTGGGATCACACTGAACGTTGGTACATAAGCCCTGTTTCTAGAAAACATGTGAATAGCACGTTCACAATTTCCTCTAGGAACACCCACAGACAAAAGAGGTTGAGGGAATGGGTGGGTAGTATAATGTCTCCAATCCGCTTCTTCTGGTTTGAATAGATGAACCATTATGGCTTCCCACCAAAAACCGGGAAGTAGCCTCACCTAGCACTCTTGAATGTCGCCATAAGTACTTTCAGCACTCGTAAAGGAAGGTGCTTTAGCATGTTGTGGATATTGTCAGGTCCTCCTCCACACTATTAAAGCCTTTGACACTTAATATACCTCCGGCATAGTGAAAACTTGGTTATGACACAAATGGTCAAACATGAAAAATCGATTTGTTTAGCTTTTAAATTGCCTTTCAGGCGAAGAATGGAGGGTGGTAATTGCATCTATTACGGGCTGCTATGGCTCAGTCTTATTCGTTGGTTACCTCAGCGGGGCGGATCGCCTCCACACCAGCCGCTTGTAGCACGGGAAGGAGGACTGAGCTACGGTGACCAGCTATCTGAATATGGCCAGTGATATGCTTTGTGCGGAGCGATATCTCCGTCACTGGGGTAAATCGGTTAATTGTGGTGACATATTACCACCAGGCTTTCCGTTTCGCTGCCGGCATTGTACGATATACTTAGGCCCATGCTTTTAGGAATGCAATTAAGTTTGTCACGTCCCTATTGTTCAATTTATCAGATGCTCGTGTACGTGCACGTATAGCATCACAATCTGCTGACCATCACGGAACCGTAATACGACGAGATTAGACCTGGAATACCACACTTCTGAGGAATTGTAGGTGAATGTACTAGAAATGTAGGTACATGCAGAATGCAGCAGCACGGATGTGAACTGCTCCACTGGCAGAATAGTTTCATTCAGATCGTTCCCTCAGGAGGCTTCCACATTGTGTTCAAGTTTTCCCAGCCTGCTTCCTTAAAATGTAACCTTTGGAGCCCAGAACCACGGCCCGCGCTGTCATGGTACTGTATAAAAATGGCAGCATGACTGCCACCAAGTGTGTCATCATAAGCTGACCAGAGGCGAGTTTCTTGAAAATAATTTTCCGTCACTGACGCAAAATAGGATTCCCGCCACGGAAAATACGCAGTGTCGTATTTGAACTTTCATAAACATTTGTCGTCCGGGGAAAATGATGCATTTTTTCTGAAGCGCGAAGGCTTTTTCTGGGTGAAAAATACGACAGAGTTGGTGACATCATACCCAGGAACAAACTTGTTAGATATATGTAAGTTATATTATCATTATATGTACACACTCTTGCTGCCTTCCTTCGCCATTTATTTAATAGTGATTGTTACTTTCAGTAGATGCGATTTGGAACATCATTAAGATCAAATGACGTTTCAATTCTGCATATAGTGCTGCGTATAACGACCATTCTGCACTCATTCAGTCTTTCCCGTTCCAATCGGTAGCTCGTACCACTCACACGCCCCACCGGGTAATTCTAACCACTCCTCCGGCCAAACTGATGGCCCAAAGCTCTGCCCCACCCCAACTATTGGCTCAGAGCTCTCCCCCATCTCAATTGGTGGCTCAGAGCTCTCTCCCATCTGAACCGGCCGCTCAAAGCTCTCCCCAACGCAACTAGCTGCTCCCCCACCCCAACTGGTGGGTCGGACCCCACATTCCGTTCACCTGGCGGCCCAGTATATAGGGAGTTCTCCTTCGCTCGTACAAGTATTGTTTTGCTTGATGTATTTGGTTTGCATGATATTGTATGTGGTATTTACCAATGTTTCCCTCCAAGAGGAACCATTGCATTGCGAGACATCATTTCCCCTACATATTACCACAACTACTCCGGAGTGGAGAAGCCACGCTATGCGCCGCTTTCCAGTCAATAGTTGTAACCTTTGCTAACTTGAACTCAAGCGCTAGGTTATTTGTCCTTCAATGACTGCTAGTGGCCGAAGTGTTTGTGAGTTTTCAATTGGTGTTCTTTGGACTGAAGCGTGCCTGTGCCGTGTCATTGCAGTGTTTTTCGAGGCTCTGGTGCTGATCCTCTGGGGAGTGCAGTTTCACCAGCGGTTGCGCCACAGCGTCCTCTGGCGGGAGGAAATCACCCAGCAATGGTCCACAGATGGCCTGGCCAGTCTGGGCTACTCCTACTGGTTAGTAATGTTGGAAGTCACCGTCAGACCAGAGTATGACAAGAGTATATTTATATATATATATATATATATATATATATATATATATATATATATATATATATATATATCAGATGAAGCTTGCAAACGTCAAATTCGTTCCGTGAGCTACATTGGAAACACCACAACATCACTGTTGCGACGCCTGACTTGTCACCTGCAGTCAGGCGCTCCACATCAAAAGACAAACACCACCGACACATCACAGGACAAAAGCTGGTGCAAAACACAAGCACCATCGCACACATAAGCGACAAGAGGAGACCCTGCATTACTGAAGCCATTCTCATCCGAGGACTCCCCACGCTGAACACCCAATGGAACTGTAAGGGTATCCTCGCTCTATGTGATGGATTTCCAGGCCTCCGTCCAAGCTCACTGGTGTGTTTTTTATGTCGTTCGTTGTTTTTTTCATGTGTGCTCACGTTGTAATATAAGTGAAAGTGCATTTGGCATGTAGTGCGAGTTTTATAGAATCTTAAGGAGGGTGAACAATGCATTTTAATATATCACTATCATGAAGTTGTTGCACATCTCCCAGCACATGGTTTTCTTTCACCCCGTACGGATAATACTTATTACAAAAAAAATGTAGTAACGTTTATTTCTACCAGATATTAAAAATTAATGAAATTCAGTTAATATTCGTGCGCTACCTAGGTCGTGTTGCGATTGGTCGTGACGTCACGTCTGAACATCAGCCGGGAACGACAACGGGCGGGTGCAGTGAATCGGAATTTACTGGTAAGCTTAGGGCGTTAAAAATGGCAGAGAAGAAACAGGGGCGTCGTTATTCCTGTTTCGAGCCAATGCTCAAAAGGACCACATGCACTACTCCCGAAAAGGCATGCATTGGGTCTTTCCATCGACGGCAAGAAAAGGAAAATATGCAGTCTCGCATCCCCTTGCTAACTACCATGAATACAGCATGCTGTGAGGATCATTGTGATGCAGATTTTGAACCTTCATTGTTACAAGTTTTCTCCACTAGTTTTTCTGCTTGCAAGGATCCTTAATGTCCACTGACCATTGCTATGTTGCACTGCTATGGTGTTTCGGTACTGTGGGACTGTTTAGTCATGGATACGGTTAGTATTGCAATGGGCAGAGTTGTTTTGTTTTATAAGCGGGGCTTTCGTATTGCAGCCAGGACTTCCATAATTGGGTAGGAAATCAGCATCTTCTTAGCCTTAGGCTCCGATACAATGCCAGTCTGGGCTCCTTGGGCGTTTTGGCATAGCAAGGCAACCTGTAAAATGGTACGCGTACGCATGCTTTTTGCTGTGTCATATGATAATTTGTAGCGCCAGTCCCGACATATCCCTAATAACGGAATTACAGTATAGATCTGAAATTCATTTTTGGCTTCCAATTTGCTACTTTTAATAATTATTCACAGCGTAGACTTATCTAATATGAAACAGAAGCATGCGAAACAAAATATGTTACTTTTTGCATCCATGCCTATTCTTAAAGTACTTGGTATTTAGTATGTACCAATCAAATGCAGTGATTCCTTATGATCATCATTTCGCAATAGTCTGATGTTTTCCAAAATTAAATAATAGGAAAGCCAGGAAGTGAATCACCTGCAAATTGCATGCTACCTCTACACTTCTGCAGCCTGCAATGACATAAATGACGTCATTCTTGGTATATACAGCCAATGTACCTACCTCAGGGCGTCCTACTACCAGGGCGTACTACCTAGCATGGCGGCCGTCCAGGTCAGGGCGTCCTAATCCAGTTTCGGTTCGACATCGATTGTACGTAAAAATGTCAGAATTATGCTATCCAGGACGTATCAAATGACATGTATGAACACTTCCCATTCAATTATGCTAAGCAATACAAGGTTTTCAAACGTACATACAATCTAAAGGTGGTTAATTGGTTATATTGTTTGTTTATCATAGGTACTGCAAACTGTAGTAATTGATGAATATCAAAATATGTGTGGGTCGGTGAATGATATACATACAATGTGGGACATTGAATTTAAGATGTAAATAGTGTCCTGGTTATGTGTCGGTCCCCACCTAAATTTCTGATTTTGCACACTGACATACATACATAGGAAGATAACTAATGTAGGTATAATAGCCCAACTGTATAAGCATTGCATGGGAAACAAAACGGATGCAAATATTGGCAGCAACCATCATTTTCAGGATGACGTTCGTACTCAGAAAATAAGGCATTGTTTGAATTTGCCAATGATCCTCACCCTTAAAACCTGAGGAAATAAAGGCTGGTTTAAACGAGGAAGAAACCTAACAAAGCTACCATTGTATCCTTATTCTTAGTCTCTATTCTCCTAGCCTTTGGAAGTATTAGACCAACTGGCAACAATACATATATTTGCTTGATATTTATGTCCAATATGCACAATACGGGCCTAAAGATACTTGATATATTTTCAAGCCCAATAACCACACTGCACAATAAGGGACTGTTTTCTTGAGGCATGGGTTGGCAGAACTGAAAGAACTGCTCTGCCAGAAAGTTTCCTCGCAATATAAATATGCACGAAGAAACTTTCCAGGAAGCTCGTAACAACAACCAACCGCTCCACCAAAGCTAATTGTATGATTGCAGTGCGGACGCGGCGTACGACACATTTTATGTTCAAGCGACGTAACAGTGAAGGACGACATCAATAACTTCCTAAAATGCCTAAAAGTACGACGCAGTATCGTGCTAAACATTACTCTTGTACGAAAAATACAATGCCAACGTGCAAGCAAATTTAACGGAGCTCATTTACGGATCAGAAACTAACAACGTGCAATGACTCCATTATGATTACATAGCTTGAAAATGTCTTAAGTAAGAACGAAATCAATGATTATCATCGGTTATCGAATTTTCCTACGGAATGAAGAAGCAAAACGAACACTGAGGGAACTTGAATGAACACAAAAGAAAACAATCGATGCTAGACATGCGGTCAGCTTCAACTATGTTTAATTGATGGATTGCTTCCAAGTTACTCTGATAGACGTAATGCATATGGTTCCGCAAGGTACCCACATTTAGTCTGCAGTGCATGATGTACAGGTTGGACTGTAATTTTATGTCTGTTATATGTTCGAGTGCCTCGACTTTGCAGTTTGTGTTGGCTCGTTTGGTTGCCACATTTCCCGTTGCGATAAAGCCCAGCTGAGCCCAGTGAGAGCACTGCCTAGTGATGTGCCAGACTTGGCTCTGTCCAATTACTCCATCTCTTCTCCACTCACAGGCTTGTGTTTGTCGCCTTCATCCTGCATGTGATCAACATGACCATCCTGTGGCTCGGCACGCACCAGAAGAGGCCCAAGAAGGTGCAGATCCCCATCGAACGAGGAAACACCAACGCCGTGAACATGATCTACTAGCGTTGACTGCTGCAGCGGCGAGTTGTGAAGACGAGCGTGTGAATTTGGGTTCCTTCGTATGCAGGCCACAATTGTTGGACGGTATGCGTGACAATGCTGGGTGAGCGTTCGTCAGTTAGGTCTCAGATGGACTGATTAGAGCAGTCAGCGATGGTGTCTGTTCAGCAGCCACCGAAGGCAGCAGTCAGAGTAACAGTGTGGGCTGATAGAGAGAGGAAGAGGTGCATGTATATTCTGCTGATGTTCAAGGTTCGTGTTTCCGTTCCTGTTCAGCCGGCCAGTACAGCCGTGTTGAACGACGAAGTGCACCCGTGTCCCTCCGCTGCGTCGTGTTCCCTTCAATTCCAATCATTGGGTTATGGTAATTGGCTGTTGTCGGTGATTTCGACAGCAGTATCTCGAATAATCTTCTGAGAGTGCTATCTCGGGGTAGAGCTCTTTCATCTCTCATGCTTTCCCAGCATATGACATCGGGAAATTGATTAATGTTTAGTTGCTGATACTTGAAAAACTATTGATGATCATGTCGCAGTCTTGTTTTGTCTTCTCATAGCCTTCGTGACATACTCAGTGACCTGCACAAATATGCGCATGTCGGTAATATTTGTAGGGTATCCGGAATCCATTCTTACTTCAACGCATTGCGGGGAATCCGCAGTCGGCCCAGTGTTTTGCGGACATCTGTTGTACCTCTTGGTATTTCGACGTTTTGTAGATCTCAACCGTGAGGACAGGGCTCTGTCGTCTGTTTTTATCCACTCTCGATGCGCCAGTACTTAGGTTCTAACTATCCCATGTGTGGTTTCTTTGGCCGACAGTGTGGATTAACTGCGTAATTAAGAGATAATTAGCATCTGCGCAGATGATCAGAGAAAGTGGGTTCGAGTAATGACCCTCCTATGTCATGCAGTAGAAGGAAAGACAAGAAACTGTGGGACCAATGATTAGCTGTTTTTATGCATGCTTTCAGCAAGAGGAACGCAAAGCACAAGTGCATGTGCAAAAATATGGAAGATCCACTATGAATTCAGTGATTCTGAGCACGTCGGCGTGGTGTGTTTTGTCAAAAGGACGCGATCCTGCATATTTTGCGTCCGACGACTTACGCTGCTATTCTGATTTTCGTTTTGTAATTTTTACTTTTGCTATGCAATATTCATGTGCCTTTGTCACCGTGTGCTCTTCTACGGCAGTTGCAATGCTTCAATGTGTATGACAATGTGTATCATCTTTTTCTCGTTTAGTTTTAGAAGGAAAACGGACGCGCATTCTTTTCGGCAATACGCGCGATCTATTTCTGAGTTCGGTCGAGTGCATGAGAGTATCTGTGGTATTCGGTACTGGAATACGCATTTAAGTAATACTGCAACCATGCTTGGCTGAACCACCCTAGCTTTTAACGACCTTCTGTAAAAACTGACTTTTATTTTGTGGATATCAGGCCCCAATATCGAATTCCGTGCACGTCTAAAGCTTGAATGCATTATGTCGAAGTGCCTCTGTCCGGCCAATTGTTGAATGCGCGATCTTCCGCCGACGTTGCATTCAAAAAGAAACATCTGTGGTAATGAGTGGGGTGTATATGAGCTGTGTAAATATCGAGCTGGACCTGACACACCAATGGGGTGTATATCAGCTGTGTAAATATCGAGCTGGGCGTGACTCACCAGTGGGATGTATATCAGCTGTGTAAATATCGAGCTGGGCGTGACTCACCAGTATAAAGGTATGAGCCATCAACTGCCAAAACTAAGTGTGTTTCATTGTTCCCAAACCACGGTTTTTCAGTACCGAAAATACATGGTGTTTTTCGTGCAATCACATCAAGCTGAATATCGCATATTGAGCTATGCGTCCCAGGTATTACATTGTGGCCAAATTGGAATGCTTTGCTTCGAAAACGCCGCACGATGGATGTCCATTTATATGCTAAGACCCTTTTTATTTTGCATTACATCATTTACTGGTACATTTCAATTACGCCCTAGAGATGGACGATACATATGGTGCAGTTCAGATTAATTCCCTTCAGCTTTACATGTGTGTTTTATTGCTGAGTACGACACAGGGCCAAGGTTATCTTATGCAATTGCATACAGGTTGCACCTATGAAGGATGGTGAAGCAAATATGGAGAAAACTTAACATCATATATGTACATCAAATTAAGTTTAAATAAAACAGGTTTTTTACTGAGACAATCAGTCACCCTTTACATCCCAGACGTATTTCAGATGTAGTCAGACACTATGCGCGCTTTTGTCCGGCTGCAACAGAACAGTGCTGCTTACGTGGAGTGAACGGGTTGCTCTTTGTCAGGCAGCGGGCCAGCTTCGGGATAGGATATGCCTCCCACTCACCATCGTATACGCTGACATTGAGCATCGGCAAAATTTCGTCCAGGGTGGCAGTTGAGATTCATTTGGTGGACTGCCTTTTATTTTTTATTTTTTTTAGAACGGTTCGCTGGCTTCTATATCGCAGCTCAAACCCTTCCAAACCTCCACCCCTTCCCAAGCAACATCAGCTTTAAAATGACACCCCTCGCAACCATTCTCTGCGTCCCACTCCCGAGTAAATATCCCAAACCATGGCTTCCCCTCCCAACGAACATCATCAGAATATGGTGGGCACCTGTGCGACGAAAGCTAACAGTGTCTCGGTTTCATCACTGGGCCGGGCATAGCAGACCGTATTACCTTTCATACTATCACCATTGAGAGGAAAATTAGCATCGTTTTCCATGCTGACTTCGGCCTCATTTGCTTGCTTGAGGTCGATTCGCATAAACTAAGCGCAGCTTTTTTCTGGCGTGGCTTTGGCGTCTCAGAGACACGTTGCTGTTGCCTGGAACTGATATAGTTTTGTATTGTTCTTCAGGCCGTATGGTACTATGCTTGCGAAATGACAAATTTTCTGGCTGATGCAGGGATACGGCTGTTTGAACAGTGTTGGGTTATGCTTTAGCATCCTGAATTTGGAGAGAAAGGGTTCGGGCCATCGAACTTTGATAGGGAAATTTGTAGCTCTATTTCTGACATGAGAAACTCTTTCCTGCTCTCCAGCAGGTTTCTGACATTGTATTGAAGGGTAATGCACTTGCAGTCATATGAAACAGCAGTGTTCAATCCCTGGCAAGAAAAACAGGATATTTACTGGAGATGATAATGTTGTCGTTGGCAAAAATTAGGGATAAGACTTTTTTCTAGCTCCGATTCCTTGCTTTTGTTTGCGCGATGCGTCGTGATCGACGCTTTCATTTCATGTATATCTGCATTTCGAGGCTTTTTATGATACCGTTTATCATTGACGTCGGCAAACTGGAAGCATGGAAGTGTTTCACGTGCTCTGTTTCTTGTTTCCCAGTTCGGTTGGCGCTAATGACTTGTCGACGGCGTTACTCTTTCAGATTTCCAGTACGTATCACATGGATAGAAATACAGCAAGATATTGTGGATGTAGTTGGAACTTCGCGGAGGTCACATGCTTATCACAATTATTACGCGCCTCCAAGTCTGACTGTAGATAAGTGGCAAGCTTTTCCAGGTTTGTATTAATCACTACAGTTTGACATGTCATTTACATTTTGATTGGAAGCATTGGGAGTATGTATTTACATCTCACACCCAACCTAAAGATAATGTTGGCACATTGAGGGTACATGACTAGTCTATCCGTATAACCAAGCAAATGCAAATTCCGACTTTCAGTGACGGGTGATACACATTCCAGTAGATTTAGGTAATGAGACGGAACAAGAACAGGCCGGCGTATTGTAAAATTATGTGATTATTCAATTGAAGAAAAAAAACAGCTCACAGGATAGACAAAAGCAAAAATTGACATGAAACTGCTTCGTATTTATTATTTAGTCCCTTTTCACCCAGAGAATAGCAACCTATTTTTATATACGGTATGCTTTTTACACGATTTACAGTTATTGGTGGAGAAGTAGGTAAGGTCTGAGTCTCAGAAGGCGATGCCTATTGTTTTGTGTCAGCAAAAAATATACTTTCAAGAAGCCAATTTGCATGTGCCGACAGACGCACATTGCTGCTCTTATACCGATCTTTAATCCGTTCCAAACTTGACGAGTGCTTTGTGTATGACTGTGCATGTGCAACAGCCAAGCGAACGTTGGACACCTTTCACCACACTTCGATACGTGTTGCTACCGGTGCATTTCGCACGTCACCGGCGGTGAGTCTTTTGGTGGAGGCCAACGGGCCAAGCCTTGCTATGCGTCGCGAGCTACTTGGGATGCGCTACGCATGCAAGCTGCGCCAGTTCCCCGAGCACCCAACATATCGGTCCGTGTTTTCCCGACGTATCCTTGCTCTGTTCAGAGGGAGACGACGGGAGACTGTTCCTTTATGTGTGAGGATCCGCGCCCTTTTCGTGAACAATACGAATGAGTGGAGTGATGCGTGTGAATTCTTTTTTTACTCCTCCCTGGAGGCTGGTCTCCAGATATTGATATATCCCTAACATGTCTGAGAAAAGATCATGTCGTTCATGCAGAACTCAAGCTCAGAGCATTGAACTTGATTTCTTCATACCGGAACTACACGTCGACCTATACGGATGGTTCAAAAACGGGCACCGGTGTTGACAGTGCCTTCGTGACAGACACTGCAACTCGAACATTTTCTCTTCCGGCAAATGCATCGGTGTACACATCGGAGCTGGTTGCAATTAACAAAGCTATGTTTTATCGAAATTGGACATGATACACTGCATGTGATATATAGCAACTCGCTCATCAGCCTATTGGCGCTAAGAGGGTTCTTCCCACAAAACCCAGCAGTACAAGATGTGTTATCTAGGCTTACGTTGCTCAACACGATAGGCAAAAAGGTGGTATTCTGGTGGCTCCCAAGCCACGTGGGAATCGGCGGAAGTGAGGCTGCGGATGCTGCAGCGAAGCGCGCCGCCCAAGGTCCACACACCCGACGTCTTCCTCTCCCTGTGAGGGACTTTTTCCCAGACATTAGGAGCGCCGTTATAAAAATGGGAGGTCAGCTGGGAGTCCATGACAGGTAACAAATTGACGAGAATCAAACACCATCTTGGTGAGTGGCCATCATCGTCACGTATGATTAGACGCCATGAGGTGGTACTCTGCCGCCTGCGTATAGGCCACACATACAGCACTCATAGATACCTCCTGGGTGGCGACCAAAGGCCACTGCCAAAGGTGCCACGCCGCACTGTCGGTTCAGCACATATTGGTTGCGTGTCCCCGACTTGCCCATGGACGAAGATGTCACTTTGGACGCTCTTCAGTCTCGTTACGGGAACAACTGGGCGACGAGTCCCCGTTCGTCCAATCAGGACAGCTATACCGCTTCCTCTCAGAAATCAAATTTTGTGTAATATATGCGCCTCACAAGTGCCATGTTTGGTAGGTGGTGAAATCATTATGGTTCTACCGTGCATATTGACCGTAATGGGTTCGATGATGTATTGTACATTAGGCCGTCTCGACTAGTTCTTGCTTGGCTAACCCTTTTTGACTAACTAAGTTATGGGCGCTGCATGGCCACTGCAGTCGATGCGCCCCTAAACCCAATAAACAAACAAACAAACATGTTCTTGGGTGCAAATGAGGGGCGGAGTTTTGCAAATTCATCCGTGTAATTTCCTCGATTGCGGACTACATCCTCTTAGCATATCATGACCTGGCATGGGTTGCATCTGGAACTTAAACCCTTCTGAATAGGTAACGACCCTCGCTAATGCGGATCCCCCCAATAATTTGCATGAAATAAGCTCATTTGCAACAATGCTATCATGTCTGTTTCAGCTATATTCTAGCATAATTCCTCACATCAAAACAGCTTAGAAAATTGGGAGAACAAAAGTAATTGCCACGGCCTTCAATGGTTTTATTTTAGATATGTGTGCTTCTCAGCTGCTCTCGATAAATAATTGCTTGTTCCCGTCGTTTATGTTCCATACTGACTAGGATGGCGGATGGGCTTTAAAGTGACAAATTTGGGCTGGATGCGCAGGCGAGCAGCCCTTGTGGTCCGGTACAAGCTGCTGTTTGGCCCCAACTGTCGGTGCCCTATGTCTTACCCTATGGAAACCAGTCGCTAATCTTCGATTTTTTGTTTTTATCAGAATATCATCGGAGTTATGTCTAAAATGTCTCGTCCACACTGTGCCAGTAGGAATTCACGCATACCAAGGATAGCATAAATCCGCGAAACTTACCTTATGCAATACTTGAGGCAGGCTGTTTAAGAAGCATGCTAAGTAAGCTTACTAGGAACGGTATCGTTATCTACGGTAAAGACGACCAGGCGATATCGTCGCATATTGGTGAATACTCGAAGCCTCCGTTTCCCGCCTGGCCCAGTACGCACCGCCTTGACAACCTGGCGACCCCGGACTCCTCCAGGGGCTCCATATTGATGCCAGACTTAGTGCGGACACCAGATCGACACGGGCCGTCACAGAGCAGGGCTTCCGCCCTCAAGAGATCCTCAAACTCACGCCTCCGAGTCGCCGGATTACAGGAGCGCGCCACCGCTCCCAGCATCGGAGTGAGAGGTGCACCGGCATAGTTGGCACGAAATGGCCGAATTATATTTATGTTCTAAGGTGAACAGAGTAAGAGTAAGACCAGTTATGTTTTCAGAAGCACTGTTGGCGGTAGAGCTGCCAAACGAGGCCTACTATCACAGTAGGCCTCGTTTTAAGAGACACCAGACCTTATCCAGTTCATGACACAAAGGAATAGTGCTGATTAAAATGCCAAACCTGTCGACCATTTCTTCATGGTTGTGATCACGCCATCTTCTTTGAGTGATGTGGATGATTGGAGACTGCCAAGTCAGAGGCTCCTCCACGGGTTTTATATTGGGGGTTCAAAATGCTAGAAAATGAACTAGCTTGAGCCCAGTCGGTTCAATTATTATTGGGGATCCCAATTATTGGGTGGGTGGGGCGCCCCTTCCCCCCCTCCCGTGGCGAAGCCTCTGTCAAGTTGATGATCGTGTTATCATATGACAATTGTATGAATCATAGTTCTGTAATACAATTTGTTCCGTATATTTTGCTTTCCTTCAACGCGCTCAATCGTCCTTCGTTTGGACATTGGACATTGGACCAACCCGATCCAACTCAAGATGTTTTCTCAGTTATTAAAAAAAAACATGTATTTACTGTCAAGAACATAATAGTGGCTCGGAATCATGATATAGCAAGCAATTTCCAGTCCGTTCAACTATTATTTGGATCCAAATTATTGGGTGGGTGCCCCCTCCCTCCCGTGGCGAAGCCTCTGTCACCGCTGGTCCCTAAGCAGGCAGTTCTCATCAGTTTTTACTAAAAAGAACTCTGGTACATGTGAAGTCACTGAAGACTATGCTATGGCATGGGTAAACAAAACAAAAAAAAATACTACTACAGAATCTGTAGAAAACCGCTTGGAGAAAGTAAACCAATATAACTGCAGTACACACCGTGCACTGCGGCGGGCTAGGGCCGCGAAGCACATCGTCCACTGCGGCGGACCGAGACCGTGGAGCACACATACTATGGCTGACCAGAGTCGCGAAACACACCGTCCACTGTGGCGGACCGAGGCCGCGGAGCACACTGTACAATGCGGTGGATCATGGTCGGGATTACACCATAATTATGTACAGAATATGTAGATAGGAGAGACCTCGGGAATTAGTGATCATAACATTATGCAGTTTCCGTATATGCTGGTTTTCACGGTAAGCTATAAACAGCTTAAATACCTCTTTTTGGTGTGCTATCCTTCAACGTCTCAAAAAGTGGGTGGGCCAAAGTCAACAGCAGGGGCGCACCCATGAATTTCGCAAGGCATCATGGTTGAGCACTTTTGGATAGAAAACCCGATAATTTTAATGGTGAACACAACTTTCACCGCTAAGTAGGAGGGGGGGGGGCAGACCCCCTGGGCGCGCATATGGGTTACAGCAACATGTACTGAACAAAGCTATCACTGCAGGAGAAGTACTTTCAAATTCACACTTCTCGCTCAACCTGGAACTCTTTTCACGACTAATAAATTATTTTGTAATGTGTGTATCTTCCTCGTGCAGGTGAAACCATTAGTACCTATTACTGTTAAAACAAAATTTCCTCAACTTCCGCTATGTGCGTATGTGTGGGGGGTGAAAGCTCATTACAGCCTGTAATGGTATGTGGTGTGCCCTAGTTCCCATGATATAATACTATTTGTATGCAACGGCCAAATGATTAGTGCTTATGGTACCCGAAAAGTAGAAAAGCCCTTAGGAGAACTTCCTTTCGGGACCTGTTGTGAATTATCCGGTTCTCCGGTCGACTCGATGGAGTCCCTTTGTTATTTTTTGGGGTCAACTTTTGTTTGTAAGCCTCCTGCTCGATATTGTTGGGCCCGGTATGATTCTTTAGGCTCCCGGTGCATTTTTCGGTGCTCCAACGCGCTTCTTTTCCGGGGCCCGATGCGTTCTTTCGGTCTTTGACGCAATTTTGTGGCCGCAGAATTACTTTCCGGGTAGGAATTCATTTTTGGTAAGCTAGCTCCGACTCGTGGGGCTTCGGCGCGACTTTTTGGGCCCCTAGTGTGATTTTCAAGGGTAGCGGCGCGACGTTTTTGGTCTAAGTGCGATTTTTTAACACTGTCGTCATTCATGGGGATGCCTATCGCGAGTTTTAGTGGCCTCGACACGTCTTTGGGGGCCCAACACGTTTTGGTTTCATTTGGAGCGATTGCTGGGACCCCGAAGTGATTTTCCATGTCCGGACTGTTTTTTTTTTCGTTGCACCGGCTTCATCTAATGGTGTTTCCGATATATACTTTTATTATGGCCCCGGTGCGACCTGCCGAGCCTCTAGAATATATAGAATATAATAGAGCCCCGCGACCCGGCCTCTTTCAGGGGCCCGGGCGCGACTTTTTGGTACTCTCAGTCTCAGAGTGATTTTCAGGGGCCCGGCCCAACCTTTTGCATTCCCCGTTGTGACTTTCAAGAACTCCGGTATGACTTTTTTCGGCCCCAGCGTGATTTTCATGGGTCCAGCCCGTCTTTTTGCGGCCTCCATCGTGATTTTCAAGGACCACGGCCTGATTTTTTGTGTGCTCCCAGCGTGATTGTCAGGGGCCCCGTTCAGACGTTTTGGGGGCCCAAGTGCGTTTATCACGGCCCCTGCCCAACCTTTTTGATCCCAGCGTGATTTTGGGGGTCCGGTCAGTATTTTGGAGCCCAGCGTCATTTTCGGCGGCCACGGAGATACGTTTTGGTACCCAGCGTGATTTCAAGAGGCCCGGCCCGACCTTTTAGGACCCTAGCGTGACATTCTGGGGTCCTGGCGCGACATATCGGGGTCCCGGCTCGACGTTTTGGAGGCCCAGCGGTATTTGCAGGGGCCCGGTCCCACATTTTGGAGCCCTCAGCGTCATTTATAGGGTCCCAGAACGATTTTTGAGGCCCCAATGTGATTTTCAGGGGCCTTGGTGGGATTTCGGGAGTCCCAACCTCATCTTCGGGAACCCCTACGCGACTTTTTGGAGGCCCCCAAAGTGATTTTTATGGGCCCCGGTGCAATTGCTGGAGACACCAACAGGATTTTTAGGGAGCCTGGCGCTATTTTTCCGAACCTCGGCGCGATGATTGGCGCCTACAACCTCTCATGGGGAGGGGGACTGCTACAATGCCCCCCTCCCCCTTCGGTACGTCACTGCGTATGCCCCAATGATTTTATAGCTTAACAATGACGTCTATGGAGTACATCACACAAAATCGACTTTCCTATGCCCATTTAACTGCTTGCACCACAAGTAGTGTTCAGAAATATACACCCTGCAATTGGCCTAAATTCATCCCATTATCTTCGGGGTTCTTAAATCTCAGCCTGGACGTACACATTGCTGGACGATGAAAAGCCTTGCTGGTAGTCTCCGTTGTAATGCAGTGTTTTAGTACTCTTAATCCAAATGTCTTGATTGAATAGATTCTGGCATCAGAGTCTTTGCTAAGCAGAGATTGCTACATATACCATGAGTCCACCATCTTACCGAACCATTTGTTGAACGACACAATTTGAATTCAATATTTCACGTGCTGTCAATGCCACTACGCAGATACCCAGCTGAATATCCATTCGGGTTAGTTGCCATGCTCGTCATGTGCCTTCCCAGGTCACATGATAAGCATCACTCGTTACTCGTCACATCATCACTCTTCATATCACTCCTCATGTGACCTTGCCAGGTCGTATCACGGGCGCCTAATCCTCTCGGGGTATTATGAGATTCTGAGTGGCGTTCTCGAACTTGAAGTTGATATAATAGGGTATGGACTTCATTATTGTATCTATGCTACGATACTAAATGATGGCAATAAGTATTTTGCTATGCTGGATGCCAGCACCGATAATATCCAGGGATCTCACTGAAAAGGTTGGATATCTGTGTGCTGTGCCAACTGTGAAAATCCCTTGAAATGTGGAAATTGTACGTTCTATTTCATGTTACAGTCACGCAACGGATGTATGGTGGCAGTAATTTTTATGTTTCAATAATCAAAATACATGAAAATGTTGAAGTGTATGGCAGCTAGGAACAAGGCCATATATAATTCATGGCTATGTAATATAAAGGCAAGGAACTTTCACTTGCAAATTGTATGTCTTGCCTTGATTGTGCTACGTTACTGCCTTCAGCCTTTACAATTGTTTACTGTGAGCAATATTAATGAAATCGATGTTAAATATTTTAACAGTCAAAGAACCACAGTGAAACTCTAGTACTAGATGCACACCAACCCCACTACCATGTTGGTGCGTTCAAAATCGATTCAAGCCATTACGCTCTCCATCAGGTTTGAACTGAGTTCACCCAAAATTGGCAAATCTACACTAACCTAACATAGCCTAGCCTAGCCTAGCTTAGCCTAACCTAGCCTAACCTAAACTAACCTAACTAAACCCAACCAAACCTAAGCCGATTCGGCGCAACCCGTTCTCCCATCACATCGGTGTCGCTCACGTGCAACACATTGATTCGATCGCACAGAAATTGTGCCCAATGGGTAGCCAACACTGGGCTTTCACGTAGTGTGACACATCCCTCATTCCCTGCGATGTGAGCCGAGCCGGGCGCCAATATGAAGGCGGTCGCGTTTTTCGTCTGGATAAGTCGCAGCCCCATGTTAAACAGGAGTGGAGGTGTTGCTCGAATATGAGCGCATGGCACGCGCTACGCTTCGCCCACCCCTACAAATTGTACATTGCCGGATAGCCCATGTGACGGGCTATAAGTCCACCAAATTTGATAGGAGGTGGAGGTGCCCAACTAAAAACAGATGCACGCGCCTGGCGGTTGCACGGTACGGCGCACGCGACCGCCGACCACAAAAGCCCGCAGTTCCCCATGGGGCGCGCGTTCCCACAAAGTTTCACATTCGTGCGACCTGTGGTATATGCTGTGGCCCTGGCTAACTGATCCCGACATGACCCCAGTTGACGGCACGTGGCACGTGCCCACGTGACACGCGCAACCCGAAACCACCGCCATAGTTTGTCCCCGTACCGGCGCATAACGTGTGAAAATTTGAGCGAAATCCGCCCGGCCGTTTTGGCACGGCATGCGTCGAAGCGGCACACACACATACACACAGACATACTTCGGAATCTGGTTTGTAGGGACATGTGAATCTATCCGGGTATGTGGGGACACAAAATGTAAGTGGAGGTGTCAGTGTCTTCTGATTGATTTAAGCTACAAAACGTGCCTGTGGGCATACGGAGGCTCTGATGCGTGCCATAGCATCCCAAAGAGGCATTTACCACCGTTCTTCATCATGATATCGCAATTGCGTATATTACCGGGTTTGCGAGGACTAAATGGGCGGAGCTTATCTATTGACTCCACCCACATCATGACCCCACAAACCAATGTTCAGA
>JAOTOM010004619.1:292500-366051 GCA_034440615.1 Ashinkailepas kermadecensis | reverse complement strand
AATTCTGGCCAACATCACCAGATTTTATTCAGAGGGTCTCCAAAGGTTTGTGGTGAGTGATAGTATCATAATGTTGTACCAGGGCATCAGCATACCTTCTTGCACATAATTTTGGCCAGGGCCATCATCAGGATATAGCCCAAAGAACTCCAAAGGCTTGTGATCAAGGTCATCATCAGGATGTCATGCCAGGTGTCAACAAAGACTTGTGGTTAGTGGCATCAGCAGGATGTGGCCAGATGGAATCTAAAGATTTGTGGTCATGTGCATCACCACAGTGTTAAATTATTCGTAAAATAAGGTGGAATTTGCCACTTCCTGAACACTCAAATGACATCCTTATCCAAGAAGTATCGACATCCTGCTTCTTGATGCATGCTTATCAAGATTCGTGTCTCCTTTCTAACAGCACCTCGTTTGTTAAGTATCATGATCATGCTCTTGATAAGGGATGGTGATACACGAACATTTCGCAATGCAATTTCAGGTAAAGGTATTATTCATAATTTGATATGGCATGCAACACCAGTGTATAGAATACGTTTTTTTCTCCCTATCCCGAATATAGCTCTTCCTAACATATGCATATCAAAACAACTGATGAAGGTACAACCATTGGCTCGAATTTAAGTCTGAAAGACATTAAAAGCATTTGAAATGACACTAATTCCATGACAAATTTCGACATCCCACTGTGCTCGTTTCGACATCTCACACCTAACGAAAAACCATTATTTTAACACTGCATCACCAGGATGTACCAGCCATATCACCATGATGCAGCCAAAGGGGCTTCAAAGGCATGTTGATTAGGTGCATCACCAAGATGTGCCAGGAGAGTCAGCACATCTTGCACATAATTCTGGCCAGGGTTCTCTCACCTGGTTCTCACCTGGTTGGCTCCCCAAATTCTCGAGCATCACTCACCCAGAGATGTGTTCCTTGGCTGATCGAGGGGAGCCCGTGTCTGCAGGTATGCCAGTCCCATAGATTAAAGAAGGATATGGTTATCAGATAGACAGCAAGTCACAGGAACTGGAAAGTGTACCTTAAGCAGAATTTGTATTCTTAGAGTAGCCACTACATCTGCTAATATGTTGTTCTCAGACAATATTTCTGATGTGAGTTAAGAAAAATTAAATATAGAGAAGTAAGGCTACTCTTCAAGTTTGATTAGTGTATTATCCTGGTTAATCTATTCAGTATATTCGTACCAAAATGTGCAGGGATTTGAATGCAGTGCAGCTTTAAATGCACCCAGGTTTGTTAAGGCTACTACTTCATCAGGCAATTAATTCCATGTGGCACAGCATCTGAGGCTAAACAATCTCTTCCTACAATCCACTGATGCATGCCTGTTAGCCAATTTCAGTGAGTGTCCATGTGTGTTCACCAATGGTGCCAGCACAAATATGTCGAGGATTTTAATGGCAGAATGGCCATGAAAAACCTTCCAACATTTGATAGTATGCTCGAATCAGTCTACCTTTCACCGAGTACATATCTAGTTTTTGTAGTCTGGCACCATAATCCAGACCTTCCATCCCCTCTATGTTTTGTGTCCACCTTCTCTGTACTGATTCTAGTTGCCTTAAATGTATATTTCTGATAGTGATAACAAATGCCATATAATCAACAAGTGATATTGTATAATATACCATATTACAGGTTTGTTATGCAATAACCCATCAGTTATGCATCTCATAGCACTGAGAATTGCGCTACAAGATGCTTGTGTATCACAATCTGTATTGGGGAGCTTAAACATACTTGTAGACAAGAAAAAAAACTTTTGGAAACAAGGCATGTATATGTCATAGACACACATCAAGAAGCATGATGTCAATACTTGTTTTTGGGAAGGGTGTCTATTAAGTGTTCAGAAAGTGCTAAATTTAATCCTATTTCATGAATACTTTGTCACTCCCAAACATTGGGGTGGGGATGGCCGAGTGGTTAAGGTGTTGAGCTCTGGGTACCAAAGGTCCTGGGTTCAACACTTGCACTGCTCTGGACATTTCCAAATCATGCGGCCCACTGGCGAAACAGTGTGGGCGGCGCCATTAGCCGCGAATGTGCATAAAGAGTGTTGTCAACCACCCAATAAACACTCCCAAACATTATCCTCTTAAAAAATGTATGCTCATTTCTGTTCATTTATATGTTAAAAAATTATTAATTTATCTTCTTTTTCTCCACAGAAGCTTCAATGGCGCTGGTTAAAAATGACTACGCCATATGCTAGTAGTTATCAAAACTCACTGGAAGCTACAAAAGGTAGTTTCTGAAGCCACAATCAGGAATGCTGAATCAAATCCTGTATGAAATGCATGACCAAAAAATGTTCTATAAATCCATAGATCCAGGATTCTGACCTGAAATCCCAACCCTGAACATGTATAGTCCCTATTTTGAGGAAGTTATAAGCAAGCATTTAATAGGAGAAAAGAGTCATATGCCATTCAAGGTTTGATGCTTCTTGAGCTTGTGCGTCTCTACCACCCAAGCTTTCCTTGTGTCTCTCTAAGTTTATTATAATGAAAGACAATAATATCAAGATTTCAGAATCATGTTTGGCAATTTAAACATGAAATCCCAAATATTTGTGTATACAAATAATGAAGATATCCATGTATGATGGGAATGAAGAACAAAAATGCATTGTTTAAGTATATGTTATTCCAAGTCCTGTCCCTTTAATATTGATGATCTTTGACAGCAAACATTTCCGACCACATTTACCTCCAAGCTCCTTAAATATACTTGCAATGCTTTATATCGAAGTGTGTCATTGCATTGCATGGGATGTTGGGTACCTAGTAGCCTATGGCTGTGCTGTTTTTAGTGGAAATATTTATCTTGGTATGCTCATTAGGGTGTATTTTTCCAAAGCTTAGCTCCACGAATAGGAAAACAGTAAGCTAACAATTAAAGAAAAAAATGAATTGCTGTATTTGAAAAGTGTACATCACCTAACCAGAAGTGCATGAGAAGCTTGTTGGGACTCTCCTGCTGATGTGTATCAATGGTTAACAAGTTCAGATGTGCAAGAACACAAGCTGGTGGCTCCATCACGAACCACATGTGGTGCTGATGTAGCAGTTCCACATTGTTCGTGTCATGAGAAAGCAGTTATAGATGAAGGAAAATATGACTAATTACAATAGTGTTAAAATATACACCTTAGCTTGTTCATTTCTCTTCTAACACGCTTCTTTAACCAGTCAGGGACAGATCCAGGAATTGTCATGGGGGGACTTGTCTGGAGGGGCACCACTGCAAAAGTACCTGGAGGGGTGCCTCTGGCGGGAAAAAATAGAGGGAAGGGTGCAGTCCAACACATTGAAGGAGTACCTTTTTGCTCCCAAGAGGTGCCTCTGGCTGAACAAAAAAATTATGTCGGTGTGGTGCACCCAAACCTTCCTGGAGGGGCGTCACCCTCCATCTGGCGGCGGGGGGTGGGGGGTCACATGCCCACAGTGCTTCATGTATCTGCTCCCATAACTAGCTAATCTCGCCCATTACCCTAACTGGAACAAATTTGTCAAGCTCATTTTGAATTGCGCAGGAAAGGAGACATCCTTTTATTTGTGGGGTATTTAAAGAATTTGATGCAAATTTACTTGTAGATGAGGCTTTGTTTCTACTTCTCTTATTCATTGTGAAATAGCCAGTTGATATATTTGTACTGAATACTACAACCAGTTTGTTGGTTGAAGCAAACACATTGATATCGAATACACATATTTCACCAGTACTTCTGTTTGACACATTCAAATCTGCTTTGATGGGCGCTAAATGACCTGGTAGTCGGCGCGCCCTTCAGCCCAACTAACTAACTAACTAAATCTGCTTTGCTATTTGTTATTTTAGCATAAATTCTTACACATTGGATGCTCCTGATGGCATTGCCCCAACAAGCTTTGGACCCAGTTGTCAGCTTCCAGTTCATTGTTCTCACCTTTCATTTGAAATTCATCAGTTTTGTCAATCAACAGTTTTGTCAATCAGTACCACTTGACATGAATCAAGTCCATGCCCGGCCTTACTGCCGCAGGCCGCGTGTATTTGCCAACAATGTGTGCAGATATTTGGTGCCCGAAATGTGGACCCTTGCCCTACTGGAAATGCAGTGCCCTGCAGGGTACTGAAGACGTTTTGACTGGCTGAATACTCATTTTGCAGGATTTTGCCGAACACGGCACCTCCCGAGGAACTTGTCAGGGGAACAAGGCATATGTCACTCGATTACATTGGAAGAAACAAGCCAAGCACAGCAACCGCACGTTTGAGTCATCCTGTCAGTCATTGTGAAGGGGGATCGAACCTCCATTCACCATGACTGTCAACCAGTCATCTTTTACTTACTTCCAGTCGATGGTTAGTGTTGGTGCTGGATGTTGCCCATCGCACGCGTGGACGTCACTGCACATTTTGTATCACCTTGATATTCTTTTAAGTGATTATTCTGGTGGCCATTAGGTTGACCGCTTTTGCATTTTGGTTTCAGACCTTAGATTCCTGGGCATCATTCAACGTTTTTCTAATGATGAGTTAAAATATACTATTTTTGTCCCAAAAATCGCACTTGCTTTGCTTGCTCACCCACCTTAAGGTCATCGAGGTTCATGAAGTTTTTCACTTCACATTATCACTTCCATCGAGGGTGGCGTTCTTGCCTAAGTACATACCTGATATGTTGGTACATTGGCGTTGAAGATATGCACCGCTTTTGGTGTCCACCGTCGTCGTTTTGCCACAACACTCGGCTGTATGCAGCTACTTGACCGGTAGTTCATATCGTAACTCATAGCTGGTAACACCGTCGCCCCCCAGTGGAAAGAGCATTCGGCAATGATTGACCGAGTTAATGAAGGCACAGGGGTCAGGTACTGATGCAGGTAATTATTTTGAGATGGACGATGACTGGGTTCACTGTCAAGGGTCTTGTGATAACTGTAGAGAGAATGCAACTGCAAGTAATAGTTGTCTATGATTTTCCACGTGTTTGTTCGATGTTGTTAGTGAAACAATCCAAGTTCTGACGTTTATATTAACAGCTTATTGCAATCCGACCATTAATATATATGTTATTCCCCTGTTACCCTCTCTCCCTCCCTCTCCCTTTCTCTCCCATCCACTCAACTTCTCCCTCTCTCCTTCCCTTTCTCCCACGCTCGCCGTCCTACTCCCCTCATATCGACGTGTCGAACATCGGCGTTGCGAAGAGTACACATTGTAACAGATGCATCACACATAGATTGCACATTGCGATGATTGTTAATATTTTCCATCATTGCTGAAGATTCAAGATCACACAGGGGTGGATTCAGGAATGTTAATTTAGGGCGGCGACCCTCCGAGGAAAAGTTCTTTGAGTGGCGGGGGTCCCTCTAGCCTTCTTGAAGGAGAGCTCTTCCCGGCCAGAGGGGCGCCATTTTTATATGTGGAGCACATGCCCCAAATGCTTCCGATATCCCACCCTGAAATCACATGACCCACCTTCAACTGCATCACGTTTTGCACCCAGGGGGACGAGTAGTCTAGGGGTAAGTTGCCCGCCTCACAATCGAGAGATTGTGGGTTCGAGTCTCACCTGTCGCTACTCTTCACCCGCGGCCAATCGGCGTGAGAGATTGGCCACGCTATATGACTCAACGGTCGAAGTGTCGTAAGAATAATAACCAACCAACCAACCAACGTTTTGCACCCACAGCTACCATCTCCTGTCCGGGGTTGCGCTTCCTCACTGTCAGCTTGTTGATAGCTTGGCTGTCTTGCGGCTGGGCGCCACCCATTTGCTCCGCTGACTCCGTTCTCGGCTTCACCGCTCTGTTGACGGCTGTGACGGAGCAAGCCAGCGGCCAATCGGCGTGAGAGATTGGCCACGCTATGTGACTGACAACGGTCGAAGTGTCAAGAGCAAGCCAGCCGTATTGTGACAAGGAATACGGCGACTCCAGCGCCACGTTACCCACGTCAACCAGCTGCAAGTAGTTGCCGACCAAAAGTTCACATCTGGGATTCTGAAATGCAGCATCTTGAAATGATCAATCATCAGTGTGCTGCTGCATGCCTCGGAATATATTATGGCTGATCTCCATCGCTCTGCTACTTGCGTACTGCATACGTATGCAGCATTGCTGCATGCGTTTGTGACGTCTACGTTCCCGCCGTCATCGATATCATGTCCAGGTCAGACGCAGTGTTCGGGGCGCCGCACTTGTTCAGCGAGATCCAGCGTCAGGGGCGCTGCCGCCGGCCGGAGGATGTCGCCCTGCTTTGTGTCAGTGTGGGTCGTAACGGCTTCATGAGCCACCAAGAGAACGTCCTAGCTATGTTGGGCGACACTGACGCGGCCGTTCGCGGGAAGGCGGTGCAGTTTGTCCAAAAGATCCCAGTCATGCAGCAGCCCACTGATGATGATCTCAAGGTGTGGTACTTAAGAGTCCCAGATCTGAACTTTTCGACCAGCAGCTACATGCAGCTGGCTGACGTGGAGAACGCTACACTGGAGCCGCCGTACACCCCCGCAATGTCAATGTCGTGCTCTTCCCTAGCCACTCGAGAGAGAGAGAGAGAGAGAGAGAGAGAGAGAGAGAGAGAGAGAGAGAGAGAGAGAGAGAGAGAGAGAGAGAGAGAGAGAGAGAGAGAGAGAGAGAGAGAGAGAGAGAGATAGAGATAGAGATAGAGATAGAGATAGAGATAGAGATAGAGATAGAGATAGAGATAGAGATAGAGATAGAGATAGAGATAGAGATAGAGATAGAGATAGAGATAGAGATAGAGATAGAGATAGAGATAGAGATAGAGATAGAGATAGAGATAGAGATAGAGATAGAGATAGAGATAGAGATAGAGATAGAGATAGAGATAGAGATAGAGATAGAGATAGAGATAGAGATAGAGATAGAGATAGAGAGAGGCGCGCGCAGTGAAGCTGACAACGGGGTCGGCGGGGCAGGCTTGTGGCGCCCAGCGGCAAGACAGCCACGCCATTGGGCGCAATATGACCATAGGTGTCGACGCGCCCTAAAGCCCAAATAACAAACAAACAAACAAACAGCCACGCCATCAACAAGCTGGCAGCGAAGAAGTGTAACCCCGGACAAGCAACAATAGCGGGGCATAAGCGGAAAATGTGATGCAGTTGAATATGTGTCACGTGGTCTTGAATCTGTAGTAATGATGTGCAATCTCCGCACTCTCCGTAATGTGTAATCCATGTGCAATCCATATGTGAAAATGTTCAACCTTCGTAGCGCCCATGCTCGATATGTCGATATGAGAGAAAGAGGATGGGCAGAGTGTGAACAAAAACTGAAGGAGAGAGGGAGAATGTGAGAGTGGATGAGAGAGGGGAGAAGGGATAAGATATATTAATGGTTGGATTGCAATCATCTGTCAAGTAAAGGTCTGAATGTGGATTGTTTCACTCACACCATCAAATAACAGTAAATACATGGATAATGGTTTAGAATGAAAATGATACAAGCTATTACTTTCTGCTGCATTCTCTCCACTTCCCAGAAGTCATTACACCTGTCAGCGAATCCATTCGACCTATATCTAAAACAAAATATATACCTGCATCAATATCTAACCCTTGTGCCTCCATAAACTAGGTCGATGATTGGCGAATGCTCTGTTCACTGTGGTGCGATGATGCTGCCACCTATGGCTCAGCTTATGAATTACTGATCAGGTAGCTGTATACAGCCGAGTTTGGCAAAATGACGAGGGTGGACACCAAAAGAGGTGCATATTTGCAACACTAGTGCACCGGTCTATCAGATAGGTGCTTGGGAAAGAACGCCGCCCTCGATGGAAATGAGAGTGCAAATAGTGAAAAAAAGAACCTTGATGACTTTTAGCGAGGTAGACAGGCAAAGAAAGTTTATTCTTTTGCAACACAATTTGTGGATTAGAACTCATCATGAAAAAGACGTCAAATGATGCTCGGAAATAGAAGATGTGAAAGATACTGCAAAAGGATCACCGTAATGTCCATGTTGCTGCCCAGTGAACACTTCGTCATTATTCACCTGGTTGTCACCCCAGTGATAAATTATTCGCGAAATAGGGTGGAATATACCACTTACTGAACACTGAATCGACATCCTTCCCAAAGAAGTATCGACATCGAGCTTCTTGGTGCGTGTTTGTGAAGTCTTCCTGCCTCGTTTCTAACTGTATCCCACGTCCAAGTATCATTCTTATGCTCACCATAACGGATCCGGGATCGTGATAACCAACTTGACGCAATTCCAGGAAAAGAGATTACGTATGATGTGCTATGCTATATGATGTCAGTTTATAGCATACGTGTTTGTATCGCTATCGTTGATATCGTTATCCCCAAATTAGGTAACTTCAAAACACGCAAAACGGCAACAGTCATATGTTCGCAATTGTCTCAAAACCGGGATTGCAGGATTTAACAAGATTTTAATTAACATGACATCCATGACGATTTCGACATCCTGCGACATTCGTTTCGACATCTCACACCTAACGAGGACTCATTATTTTAACACTGCGTCACCCGCTCGGCGCAGCAGTCAGCGTAACGGTTATCGAAGTATGTTCTCCCGCATGCATTAATGAAGTGCTGACGACTGCGACTGTGACTGACTGCGAATTTAAACAGGTCACTATCTAAAAATCACATGGTCGACGTCAGATGTACCTGACGTATAGCTTTACGTGCATTGATCTCCGTTAAATTTCCTTCTGTGTAACCAAGCCAGTTTGTATTGGTCACAAATTGCCTTCGGCCAGCAGCCTAGACTAGGCTGTTCTTGAACCTTCCCCTACTATCCGTCTCATGGCTGCAAGCCATGAACTGCAAAAGCTAGTCTGTTCTTAGAGAACTGCAAGCTAGGTTTGCATTAGCCTTTTTAGAGCCGTCACCTACTATTCGTCTCCGTGTGCTGCCCTGATTTTGTATTGACACATGTGGGGCTGATGGCAAGGGTTATATTTGAAACCCTATAGCATTGGGTCGGTTTGGAACAACCAATATCGTTATCGTCCGTTTCCTTGGCATCATGAGCACACGAAACAGCTACCAAAACATCTACGTGAGGCAGCTGCCGTGACGTGAGGTGGCTGCCGTGACGTGAGGTGACTGCCGTGACGTGAGGTGACTGCCGTGACGTGAGGTGGCTGCCGTGACGTGAGGTGGCTGCCGTGACGTGAGGCAGCTGCCGTGACGTGAGGTGGCTGCCGTGACGTGAGGTGGCTGCCGTGACGTGAGGTGGCTGCCGTGACGTGAGGTGGCTGCCGTGACGTGAGGTGGCTGCCGTGACGTGAGGTGGCTGCCGTGACGTGAGGTGGCTGCCGTGACGTGAGGTGGCTGCCGTGACGTGAGGTGGCTGCCGTGACGTGAGGTGGCTGCCGTGACGTGAGGTGGCTGCCGTGACGTGAGGTGACTGCCGTGACGTGAGGCAGCTGCCGTGACGTGAGGTGGCTGCCGTGACGTGAGGTGACTGCTGGACGTGAGGCAGCTGCCGTGACGTGAGGCAGCTGCCGTGGCGTGAGGTGGCTGCCGTGACGTGAGGTGGCTGCCGTGACGTGAGGTGGCTGCCGTGACGTGAGGTGACTGCCGTGACGTGAGGTGGCTGCCGTGACGTGAGGTGGCTGCCGTGACGTGAGGTGGCTGCCGTGACGTGAGGTGGCTGCCGTGACGTGAGGTGGCTGCCGTGACGTGAGGTGGCTGCCGTGACGTGAGGTGGCGAAGGCAGCTGCCGTGACGTGAGTGGCTGCCGTGACGTGAGTGGCTGCCGTGACGTGAGGTGGCTGCCGTGACGTGAGGTGACTGCCGTGACGTGAGGCAGCTGCCGTGACGTGAGTGGCTGCCGTGACGTGAGGTGACTGTCATGACGTGAGTGGCTGCCGTGACGTGAGGTGGCTGCCGTGACGAGGTGGCTGCCGTGACGTGAGGCAGCTGCCGTGACGTGAGGTGGCTGCCGTGACGTGAGGTGACTGTCATGACGTGAGGTGGCTGCCGTGACGTGAGGTGGCTGCCGTGACGAGGTGGCTGCCGTGACGTGAGGCAGCTGCCGTGACGTGAGGTGGCTGCCGTGACGAGGTGGCTGCCGTGACGTGAGGTGGGTACCGTGACGAGGCAGCTGCCGTGACGTGAGGTGGCTGCGGTGACGTGAGGTGGCTGCCGGACGTGAGGTGGCTGCCGGACGTGAGGTGGCTGCCGTGACGTGAGGTGGCTGCCGGACGTGAGGTGGCTGCCGTGACGTGAGGTGGTTGCCGGACGTGAGGCAGCTGCCGTGACGTGAGGCAGCTGCCGTGTCGTGAGGTGGCTGCTGGACGTGTGCGCGAGACGTGCCCCGTATGTGCCGCAGGAGCCGCGGGAGGCGGGTCAGCTGCTGGACCAGCTGCGTGAGATCACCGGAGTGCAGGACGACGAGGTGCTGATGCAGGCGCTGGACCGCACGCGCTCCCTCTCGGGCACCTACGACGTATCCCGGGCCGTGGCCCTGCTGGTGGAGAACAGCCGCGCGTCTGACCAGTCGGCCGATACCCCTGCCGATGTCACCATTGTGGCCGAGGTCAGTCCAGGCCACCATTGTGGCCGAGGTCAGTCCAGACCACCATTGTGGCTGGGGTCAGTCCAGGTCACCATTGTGGCTGAGGTCAGTCCAGGTCACCATTGTGGCCGAGGTCAGTCCAGGTCACCATTGTGGCTGAGGTCAGTCCAGGTCACCATTGTGGTCGAGGTCAGTCCAGGCCACCATTGTGGCCGAGGTCAGTCCAGGTCACCATTGTGGCTGAGGTCAGTCCAGGTCACCATTGTGGCCGAGGTCAGTCCAGGCCACCATTGTGGCCGAGGTCAGTCCAGGTCACCATTGTGGCTGAGGTCAGTCCAGGTCACCATTGTGGCCGGGGTCAGTCCATGCCACCATTGTGGTTGAGGTGTTCGGTGTAGACCATCATTGTGGCGGATATTAGCGATCCCGAGGCCACTACCAGTCACTATTAGGACTGATGTCAGCATATACCACGATTGTGGCCGAGCTCGGTGCAGGTCACCATTGTGACAGACTTCAGTCATGGTATAAATAGGGGAGTGTAGTGGTAGGGTGATAGTCTAGCGGATAGCGGACCCGCAAACTGTTCAGTCTCGGGTTCTCGACTTGATATTTGTTTGCTACGTTGTCTTCTTTGCGACTATTTCACGTGGGAAACGATGATACCACATCACTAAAGCAACTACATGCTTAGTAAGATAATCCAAAGCCAGAATGGCACTGGGACCACCATTGTGTTTGAGTAGTCTACTCAGGGGACGAGTAGTCTAGGGGTAAGTTGCCCGTCTCACAATCGAAAGGTTGTGGGTTCGAGTGTCACCTGTCGCTGCTCTTCGCTCGCGACCAATCGGCGTGAGAGATTGGCGACGCTACATGACTCAACGGTCGATGTGTCGTAAAACCAATAACCAACCAGAGTAGTCTACTCAACGATGGTCAACGAGCCTGGACATATAATCGGAGGCTATGGTACCTTTCAGCGCCTTGTTATATTTGATATATATGACTCAACATTGGTGCGCGTATGGTGCTCTATCGAGCCGTGCTCGCCGTGCTCGCCGTGCTCGCCATAACCGCTCCTCCGACGGCCCAGCTCAGCTGACCAGACCGGACCTCAGGTGGACAACTTCCGGGTTATGCCTCGAGACAGATCGGACTTCTAGAATACCGGGATGGATAAAGATTATTTCAAAACCTCCAAATCGGCCACTTTGAAGCAAATTACGATGGCAATTTTCGGGTGGCGATTGTTAAATTTTTGTTTGTCTGTTTTGAGTTGTTTAATTGTTTGTCAAAGGTTCGCTTTCTGCCAGATGGTAACTAGTTTTCAAAAGCAATGTAGAATGCGTGTTCAGGCGCAATGAGCCATTTTTCATTTCGCCGACATTCCGTTTATCTTGGTTTGTGCTAGTAAAACGATTGCTTGATTCAGCCACCACTCGGGACATCTTGCTGTGTCGGCTCGGTGGTCTGGTAACTGGGCCGTGACCGCTGCCGGCTCGGTGGTCTGGTAACCCGGCCGTGAGCGCTGTCATGGTGATCATCGCCCCATTGACCGCCGCTCTGCCGTGCCCGCAGTGCCCGGCCGGCCGCAAGGTGAGGGTGCACTCACCCGCCGACCAGACCGACTCAGACCTGCGCCGCGCCATCGAGCTCAGCCTGCAGGAGCAGCCGCCCGTGGCGTCCGCCTCCGGCATCTCCAGCTTGGATGAGCAGATCGCAAAGTCAGTGATGTTTGCGCCCCTCTCGCCCCATCCCCACCCAATCCCCACCTCCACATCCACCCCCACCTCACTAAGCGCATGTCAAACTCCGCTGCATTCTGTATCATGATCGCGAAGCGTCGTGTACGACGTGGGTGTGGGACTGACTATTAGCCATGCTCACCTGTAGTTATTCAGATTACTTTGTGGCGCGTTGCGTAGTTGCATGTTGGTGGTGTTGCACCGAAGTTTGCGAGAGATGCTCTGTGACAGCTTGCCAGTGATACCAGTGCGCGAGCTGGTGCGAGCTGGAGGTTGTTGGGTGTCATGTCGCTATGTTGTGCAACAAAAGGTATGTAGTATGCTAAAACAAAACCAATTGACAGGGACGGTGTACACGGTTACTCCAGGTCCAGGCCTTACTCTGATCAAGCACGACTGCTTGTCTGCCGCTTGCAAGAGCAAAATAGCTCGTGTGTGAATAGCGGGCGCTATATGACCAACGCAGTCGATGCGCCCCTAAACCCAAATAACCAACCGTGTGTGAATGGCATTTTGTGTTGAGTTTCGGCACAAGAAGACCCCCGAGCCGTCGGTTGTGTTCAGCCCACTCCTGAGTGACGCTGCCCTTGTGTACGATATCCTAACCGGCTTCTGCTGTGGACTGCACAGGGTGGTGGAGGCCAGCATCGCTGACCAGAATGCCGGTACCAAGCGGAAGCGAGGCGCCCCCTGGGTGGACGCCCTCAGCCCTGCCGAGCGCAAGAGGTTCGTCACGCAACCCTGACCAGCTGTCGTGTCGTCTGTCGTGTGGTGCCGACTGTAACTGTCGTGTCGTCTGTCGTGTGGTGCCGACTGGAACTGTCGTGTCGTCTGTCGTGTGGTGCCGACTGTAACTGTCGTGTCGTCTGTCGTGTAGTGCCGACTGTAACTGTCGTGTCGTCCGTCGTGTGGTGCCGAGTGTAACTGTCGTGTCGTCCGTCGTGTGGTGCCGACTGTAACTGTCGTGTCGCCCGTCGTGTGGTGCCGACTGTAACTGTCGTGTCGTCCGTCGTGTGGTGCCGACTGTAACTGTCGTGTCGCCCGTCGTGTGGTGCCGACTGTAACTGTCGTGTCGTCCGTCGTGTGGTGCCGACTATAACTGTCGTGTCGTCCGTCGTGTGGTGCCGACTGTAACTGTCGTGTCGTCCGTCGTGTGGTGCCGACTGTAACTGTCGTGTCGTCCGTCGTGTGGTGCCGACTGTAACTGTCGTGTCGTCCGTCGTGTGGTGCCGACTATAACTTCCGTGTCGTCCGTCGTGTGGTGCCGACTGTAACTGTCATGTCCGTCGTGTGGTGCCGACTGGAACTGTCGTGTCGTCCGTCGTGTGGTGCCGACTGTAACTGTAGTGTCGTCCGTCGTGTTGTGCCGACTGTAACTGTCGTGTCGTCCGTCGTGTGGCGCCGACTGTAACTGTCGTGTCGTCCGTCGTGTTGTGCCGACTGCAACTGTCGTGTCGTCCGTCGTGTGGTGCCGACTGTAACTGTTGTGTCGTCCGTCGTGTGATGCCGACTGCAACTGTCGTGTCGTCCGTCGTGTGGCACTGACTGTAACTGTCGTATCGTCCGTCGTGTGGTGCCGACTGTAACTGTCGTGTCGTCCGTCGTGTTGTGCCGACTGTAACTGTCGTGTCGTCCGTCGTGTGGCGCCGACTGTAACTGTCGTGTCGTCCGTCGTGTTGTGCCGACTGTAACTGTCGTGTCGTCCGTCGTGTGGTGCCGACTATAACTGTCGTCCGTCGTGTTGTGCCGACTGTAACTGTCGTGTCGTCCGTCGTGTGGTGCCGACTGTAACTCGTGTCGTCCGTCGTGTGGTGCCGACTATAACTGTCGTCCGTCGTTTGTGCCGACTGTAACTGTCGTGTCGTCCGTCGTGGTGCCGACTGTAACTCGTGTCGTCCGTCGTGTGTGCCGACTGTAACTGTCGTGTCGTCCGTCGTGTTGTGCCGACTGTAACTGTCGTGTCGTCCGTCGTGTGGTGCCGACTGTAACTGTCGTGTCGTCCGTCGTGTTGTGCCGACTGTAACTGTCGTGTCGTCCGTCGTGTTGTGCCGACTGTAACTCGTGTCGTCCGTCGTGGGTGCCGACTGTAACTGTCGTGTCGTCCGTCGTGTGGTGCCGACTATAACTGTCGTCCGTCGTGTGTGCCGACTGTAACTCGTGTCGTCCGTCGTGTGGTGCCGACTGTAACTGTCGTGTCGTCCGTCGTGTGTGCCGACTGTAACTCGTGTCGTCCGTCGTGTGGTGCCGACTGTAACTCGTGTCGTCCGTCGTGTTGTGCCGACTGTAACTGTCGTGTCGTCCGTCGTGTGGTGCCGACTGTAACTCGTGTCGTCCGTCGTGTTGTGCCGACTGTAACTGTCGTGTCGTCCGTCGTGTGGTGCCGACTGTAAGTGTCGTGTCGTCCGTCGTGTTGTGCCGACTGTAACTGTCGTGTCGTCCGTCGTGGTGCCGACTGTAACTCGTGTCGTCCGTCGTGTGTGCCGACTGTAACTGTCGTGTCGTCCGTCGTGTTGTGCCGACTGTAACTGTCGTGTCGTCCGTCGTGTGGTGCCGACTGTAACTGTCGTGTCGTCCGTCGTGTGGTGCCGACTATAACTGTCGTCCGTCGTGTTGTGCCGACTGTAACTCGTGTCGTCCGTCGTGGTGCCGACTGTAACTGTCGTGTCGTCCGTCGTGTGGTGCCGACTGTAACTGTCGTGTCGTCCGTCGTGTTGTGCCGACTGTAACTGTCGTGTCGTCCGTCGTGTGGCGCCGACTGTAACTGTCGTGTCGTCCGTCGTGTGGTGCCGACTGTAACTCGTGTCGTCCGTCGTGTGGTGCCGACTGTAACTGTCGTCTTGTCTGTCGTGTGGCTCTGACCGTAACTGTCATGTCCGTGAAGGGGCGCAGTGCGGTCGGATGTGTATTGCAGTCACAGTTCTGATTGCTTACTTCTTGGTTTGCAAGTGACGTTCAGTTATGTACAAATTTTATTCGAAGCCAGTTTGCTTCAGTTTGCTTCAGTTGTTACAAATTTCGTATGCCAGTTTGCTTCAGTTGTCCGGAAACCGATGTTTGGCAAATATATGACTGGGACAGTGGACACGAAATGGGCATAGTACTGCTATACGTTTTTATATTCATACACCAGGTGAATATGACCAATGGTGCTGTATGACCAACGCAGTCGATGCGCCCTTAAGCCCAAATAACCAATCATACACCAGGTAACATGCTTTACTGAATGAAATACAAATTAAATGCAAATGAAATATTAATAAATTGAACGAAATAGACGTACTACTCGGCTTCAACTCGTGGTACAGTCACGTCACTAAGTCAAACATTGTGCCCTGCTGCACGAATACTCCTATCGCATCGTTTTTTTTGCCATGATCGATCCATTTCTAAATGACTGAATCACAACGCTAAGTCACAATGCACAGTCACAATCACAATGCACAATACTGCTTTCATTGCCTCGTGAATTATTCGATAGCCGTCAGAGTTGTGAGTTTTTCGATCGTCGCAGGAGGTGATAGTAGCGAATGCAGTGCTTTGCATATTGTACCGCCATTTTTCTGTTCTGTCAAAAGTAAGCGCTCTACCAGGCTTCCCACATGGTCTTTCGTGACACTTGCCACAATGTCACTTCTATTGCCTTTTTAATATAGAAAAAACTGATCAAAGATGGCTCCGGCTGATATAACCGTTTTATTAGCGATCTTTGAAGCGAACCTATCATTCAATCATTTGACCAGATCCTCACCTGTAAGGAGCTGTTGTATTGTGTAAGTGGAAATGCGCCTGCAGGAGTCACGCTGTAGACGTTTTCTTAGTTCTTGAATTTGGAAAATGTTGAATGGTGCAAGATGTTGCACGCTTTTGACGAGCGTCTGTGTGTACGCCGATGTAGCGTGTGCGCGGGTGCAGCGTGTACGCGGGTGCAGCGTGCACGCCGGTGCAGCGTGTGCGCCTGTGTAGCGTGTACGCCGGTGTAGCGTGTACGCGGGTGCAGCGTGTGCGCCGGTGCAGCTTGTACGCCTGTGCAGCGTGTACGCATGCGCGCCGGTGCAGCGTGTACGCCTGTGTAGCGTGTACGCCGGTGCAGCGTGTACGCCGGTGTAGCGTGTACGCCGGTGCAGCGTGTACGCCGGTGCAGCGTGTACGCCTGTGCAGCGTGTACGCATGCGCGCCGGTGCAGCGTGTACGCCTGTGCAGCGTGTACGCATGCGCGCCGGTACACGTCAGCCTGTAGCGTTACGCCTGTGAGTGTACGCCGGTGCAGCGTGTACGCCGGTGCAGCGTGTACGCCGGTGCAGCGTGTACGCCGGTGCAGCGTGTACGCCTGTGTAGCGTGTACGCCTGTGTAGCGTGTACGCCTGTGTAGCGTGTACGCCGGTGCAGCGTGTACGCCGGTGCAGCGTGTACGCCGGTGCAGCGTGTACGCCGGTGTAGCGTGTACGCCTGTGTAGCGTGTACGCCTGTGTAGCGTGTACGCCGGTGTAGCGTGTACGCCTGTGTAGCGTGTACGCCGGTGCAGCGTGTACGCCGGTGCAGCGTGTACGCCTGTGTAGCGTGTACGCCTGTGCAGCATGTACGCCGGTGCAGCGTGTGAGTCGCCGACGTGTGCAGGCAGGACGGCTGGCCGGTGGGCCTGAAGAACGTGGGCAACACGTGCTGGTTCAGCGCTGTGGTGCAGTCGCTGTTCCACCTGCCGGCGTTCCGCGGCCTCGTGCTGCGCTATCGGCCCATCAAGCGCGACCGCCAGACTGCCGAGGTGGGCCGCCGACCGCCGACCGGCCATCTCTCTGTGGTGGCGCGGCTGCTCTTGTTTTGACCTTAAACAGAGCGTTCACTTCCTGAAGTGCCGTCCGTCAAATATGACTTCATTCTACTACAGTTCGTCCCATATTTACAACCCTCCATTATTAAATCGTTCTGTGAACATCCGCTTTTTTGAAAATTTCATGATTTTTTAAAGGCTGTTTTTGACGTTTTGACGACCGCCCACTTTGCAAAAAAATGAATGAATAAATTCCAGGACATTGAACCAGCCAACACAACGCAATAAAGAGCACACCGTGTCTCCGATCATTACCGTCATGGCCGTCCGCGGTGGAAACGTGTAGTGACATCACTGACGGACACGCCTCGATGGAGGTGCCCTTCGGGCCTGTGTGGCGTTCTGCAATACCATGTCGGTCATATTCATTGATGCTCATCAGTACGTGATAGGTTTGGTGTGTACTAGGATGCGGCAGATCGGTGGTCATGTGGTAAAACGTGCATTTTTATGCGGAAGGTGATTTTTGTGAACTGTGCCCAGGTGGGGTATTGCAACCTGAATCTGACTAGGGCTGTCATCGTTGCTATATCCGACCTGTGAATAAGTGCCTTGCGACTTCTGGGCGGGTCACGGCTGCCTAATTCCATGCTAGTGTGGTGGCCATCGACTTTGTCATGTTACCGCATCTCTATGAGCGTACTTGTCTTCGTATGTCCGTAGCGTACTTGTATACGTATGTCCGTGCTCGTAGTTTTTCGGTGTTGTTTATGCGATCCGTCTGGCAGGAGGAGCGTACGGCCCAGTTTATGCTGGAGCTGCGGCGGCTGTTCGCCCTTCTGGTGGCGTCCGAGAAGCGGGACGTTGACCCGAGCGCGGCTGTCGATCTGCTGAAGAAAGTTCTGGACGGCGGTGCGACCGACTCCCAGCAAGATATATCTGAGTTCATGCACAAGGTAAGCTGCATGCTGTGATACAATGAAATGGCGATCCCACAGAGGCTTTATTGTATTTTGGGTTGGATTGGTGAGGAATGGTTGCTACTTCAGAGAAAATATGGTTGGAAAGCTTGACACCTCTCTGTGACCTGACATCGAGTGAGAATGCGCCACCAAAATGTATTGAGCTGGGACTTGAATGACCTGCTTTTAGTAAGCGGTGTCGGATTTCGTAACATCAGATTTGTTACTTTCATGGGTCCAATCAGATTTTACGTATTGTAAAATCCATAAAATCCTTTGGATAAAAGATGAATGCTTGTATTTTGTACTTGGGTCGGGTAGAGGTCGACGTTCATTGTTTTCGCTATTTCCTGAACGTGGACGATATTCCAGAATCAAAACAGCCAATTTCTTGCGTATTGAAGACCCATTCTTTACTCCAAAGAGTGACGTGAAACATTGTGACGTGCGTGGCCGAAGAGTCGGATGACTTGACCCTCCTTAGGGTTGGATCGATGTCGGAAGTTGCGAGTTTAGATCCACACTTCTTCGAAACTATTCTGGGCCACCACCTGGAAAACTCTGACATGCATTGCTTTAGTGGTAATGTGTGCAATAAGCAATCCTGACATAGCTGGCTGAGGTGCAAAATGAAGAAGAAAACTGAAGAAAAATGAAAACTGCATGCTGAGTTTATCAAGACACAGAAGCGAAGTTTCAGTTTGCCAGTAAAAGTCGCTCATTCACGTATATTGGAAAACCGGGGGAATGGCAGCATCTTCAAACAGATCAGGTGTAAGCGCACCATTCCAGACTAACCGGTGTTGCTTCCCTGAACTCGTCGCTGTACCTGATATTTCTGCAACAATCCGTGACCCGATATTCTGATATTTTTTATCTGCGCTAACCTCGGCAACGTAACATTTCCGTTCTGACACCTATGACCTGGTTTTTACGCTGACCGGGTGGCATTCACCGACCGGCAGCTCCTTGAGTGGCTGGAGGAGGCGTTTAAGCACTCTGACATTGGCGAGGACTCCGGCCGGGGCGATCTCAGGACCAGGAACCCCATGATCAGCCTCTTCTATGGACAGCACAAAACCGAGGGCATCAGGGACGGTGAGTGGCTCGAATCCTGCCGTCGGACTGTCTTATCAATCTGCTTGAACGGATTGCTTGTGAACATTTCGTGGTGATTGGTCGAATCCGGTGTTCCTTTTGCCAACACTTCTGCCACCACAGTCTGCAGGGGTGACATGCTGAGCTCTGCTAATGGCCGGTCGGCCTAGCTTTGACTGCCACCCGTCTAAGGCGGTGAAAACTGTTTGTAATGACCAGTGTTTGCCATGCCGGAGGTATTTGCCGGTATTTATCGGTAAATACCGGTAATGAATGTGTCTCAAGTGTTAGAATTTGTAATATATTCATGTTTAAATACACATCATGAAAAATAACAATTAGTTCCTGCAACTCCACTGGTTGCAAAAACTGGCAAAAAAAAGTTCTCAACGTGCTGGTTTATGCCACTGGTAATTACCGTTAAAACTGCTTGGCTATCGATGGCAGTTACCGATAAACTACCAACCCTGCACCGGTACAGCAGCGAGAGTGTGCTGAACTCCGTGTGCTGAGCCCCGCTTGACGTCCGCACGTGTCTGCTGTGTGCGACAGGCGCTCCGTACACACAGACGGAGACGTTCGGCCAGTTCCCACTCTCCGTCGTGCCCGGCCGTGACCTGCATCAGGCGCTCGAGGCGTCCACCACGGCCGGCTGCGACCGCGACGGTGCCGCCACACCCGGCAGCGGCGCGCACCAGTGGTTCACCGTGCTGCCGCCCGTCCTGCTGCTCGAGCTCAGCAGGTTTAATGTGAGTTGTGACTGATGTGAGTTTAAATCATGTGTTAGCTGGATGCGGCCACTTGGTGCTTTTTAAGACTTAAGCTTTTAAGACTTCGGAATTGTGGCTGTTTGATTGTATGTGGAGTGTTGACATTGGTGGCTGTTTGATTGTATGTGGAGTGTTGACGTTGGCTGTTTGATTGTATGTTGAGTGTTGGCATCGCAGCATGGTTTCACACTGTGCTCAGTTCCATCGCTCGTGTCGTCTGCAGTATGGCCAAAACGGTATCATCAGCTTCACCACATGCCTTGTCCCTACTTCACATAATTGTTAGTCCTCATTTGACCACACGGCCTTTGCAACACGCCATTCTTGTTGTTTTCTTGTCCATATCGTGCCCTCAACCCGTGCATATGTGTTATTTTGTACACATGGACGCTGGCACACACGCACACACAGTCGACAATGTGATCGCAGGTCCAACCCTTAGTGCGGCCGCGCACAGGTCAAAATCCTCGGTTTCAGTATGCGCACACGCACTGTCCTCAGCAGGATAACACACACACACACACACACGTACACGCACACGCACTGTCGTATTTAGTAATTTAGCATACAGACTGATCTCTAGTCAGCCTGACATGCTGTCTCGACAGTTCGACCAGAGCTCGGGCCAGACGCAAAAGCTGCATGACCGGCTCACGTTCCCGGCTCAGATGCACATGGACCGCTACCTCGAGATCAACAAGAACGTGGTGATCGGCAAGCGCGCCGAGATCGCCGAGCTGCGGCGAACACGGCGCGACCTCAACAAACGGCTTCACCAGTGAGCTGGAGCGCTGTTCACATGTCGTGTGGCCCGTCGTCGACTATCGGTGTGCTCGAGAGCTGGCCTCTGTTGTGGTGTGGGTCTGCTCCGTGGTGTGCTCGTGGGCGTACTCTTTGGTATTGCGGGTTTGCTCCGTGGTGTTATGGTTTGCACCGTGGTGTGCTCATGGGTTTACTATGTGGTGTGCTCGTGAGTCCATGGTGTGTTCGTGAGCTTACTCTGGTATTCCGAGCTTGCTCCGTGGTGTTATGGCTTGCTCCGTGGTATGCTCATGTTTTACTATGTGGCGTGCTCGTGGCCTGTTCCGTGGTGTGCTCGTGGGTTTACTCTGGTATTGCGGGCTTGCTCCGTGGTGTTGTGGGTTTGCTATGCGGTGTGCTCATAGGTTTGCTCTGGTGTGGTCGTGGGTCTGCTCCGTGGTGTGCTCGTGTTTGCTCTGTGGCATACTCGTGTGTTTACTCTGCATTGTTGTGTGCTTGCTCGTGGTGTTGTGGGTTTGTTCCGTGTTGTGCTCACCGGTTTACTATGCGGTGTACTCGTGGGTTTATTTTGTAGTGTCCTTTGAATCTCACTCTGGTGTGCTTGGTCGTTCACTTGTGCCTTGTTCCGTGGTTTACTTTTGGATTTACTTTGTGATTTACTTGCGGTGTGTCGTGAGCGCTTCGGCGTGAGCTTTAGTAGCTGCTCTGGCAGTTTCGCCAGCGCCCCGCTGTCCCGGCTGTCTGAGTGCAAACTTGACCTGATCTGACCTCGGGTACGTGCTGTTTAATGCCACGGTGTCCCTGCTGACTGCACACCGGGCGTGACCCGACGTGGCCGTACTTCAGGTACCTGTCTTTCGGCGCGACTGCTCCGCGGCTGCCGCTGTCCCGTCTGCTACGCCACACCCTCCAGTACGCCCGCGGCTCGTCCGCCGACACTGTACACGACGTGGACATGGAGATGGCGGCGTCTTCAGTCACCAGGTGGGCCGGTGATGGCGCCACGCAGGAGGGCTCTGGCAGCCGCGTAGCCAATCCGGCTGGTGCGCCCTTTACCGAGGGAGGACACCAGGTGTGTCCGTGGTATGGTGACGAGGGATCGGCATGGGTATCAGATGTAACCCGATCCGACGGTGTTGTGAAATGACCGGACGCCCTGTGTGACTCCGGTGTCTTCCGCTCTGCATGGTGGCCGGTGGATATCAGAGCGAGCCGACACAATCGTTCGTAACAGGAGGCAGTGTGGATGGGTGTGTGACCTGACCTGGCTTAGTCTGACCCCGGTGTCCTCTTTTCTGCATGGTGGCCGGTGGGTATCGGAGTGAGCTGACGCAACCATTTGTAACAGGAAGTAGTGCGGATGGGTGTGTGACGTGACCTGACCTGACCTGACCTGACCTGACTTGGTCTGATCCCGGTGGTCTTTCCTCAGTATGATGGTCGACTCGCCCGTGCAAAGCCCGCAGCCGGCCCGGAGATCCGACAACAGTCCAGAGATGCCAGGCCTGGTGAGTGTTTCGAAAAGTTCGCCTCTCGCGCCGCGCTATACGCGCCATTGACATTTCGGTACCCTGGTGCATCCCGATATCCTGGTGCACCACGATACCCTGGCGCACCACAGTATCCTGATGCACCCTGATACCCTGGCGCACCCCGGCACCACGGGGCATCCAGCTACCTTGGTGCACCCCGGTACCCTGGTGCGCCCCGGTACCCCGATGCACCCCGATACCCTGGTACACCCCGGTACCCTGGGGCACCCTGATACCCTGGTACACCCCGGTACCCTGGTGCACCCGTTGTCAATGCGGTGATACCCGGTTCGACATGGAGCGTAGGATGTGTCACGTCGGTGCCTATTGACCGGTCGCATATCATATGGAAACCGATCTCTACAAATTGAGCCTAATGCGATACATTATTAGGTTACACTGGAGTTAGACATATTTCAGTATATCTATTATCCCTTTGCTGAGGAAATGAAATCATCAGCCCCGGTCATGCAGTCAAATACAACGTTCCATTAGTTTTTGTTTGATCTTTGAGAAATGCAGTGGTGGGGGGCACGGAGGGGGTCATCGGTGCGTTTTGACACTTCAAATATTTAAAATGGTGAAACGTACGGATGATGTTCTTATCAGTTGCATTGCTAAAAGCAACGAACGTTTATTTGCTATAAAGTGTATGTAGCATATGCAATGTCTTGTTAGACCAGCCGAAATCGCCCTATGACAGTCACTCCGCCGACAGCAGTTTCAGCCGGCCACGTTTAGGCTTGAGAGTGTTCGAAATTGGGGTGTGGTCCGGACGACTATCAGAGATGGACAGACAGCTACCTCTCAGAATTGTCGACGCTTTCTCGGTGCTCAATAATTTTGATGCGCACAAAACGTAATCGTCATTAGCCATGACGAAGAAGACACTTTGGTGCTCTTTGGTGCTCTGCAAGTATGGCTTTGGTGCTCTGCAAGTATGGCTTTGGTGCTCTGCAAGTATGGCTTTGGTGCTCTGCAAGTATGGCTTTGGTGCTCTGCAAGTATGGCTTTGAACTCATTTAAAAGCTGCACAGTGATCATGTGAATTGGAGGGCCATTGTGTGATGAAATACTGCGCTGCTCAACGCAAATACAAAATAGGTCAATACAAGCCCAATTTCCCTGTGTGAGGATCGTCTCCAAACGTTATCGTTTCCTGAATGTATTCATGCTTTCCACTCAAGGGTGGGTCCACAGCATGCGCCATTTCCACCGACCTGTGCATGGCCTTGTGCTTGCTCATCTCTCTTCTCATCTCTCTTCTCATCTCATCCTGTGCATGGCCTCGTATTTTCTCATATCTCATCTCATCCTATGCACGGCCTCGTACTTTCTCATCTCTGCGGGCGCGCCCGCTGACCAAACCACCCGTGGATCAGATGGCGGAACTTCGAAGAGGAAGAAAATTAGGCTCTTTTGCTAGATACCCAGTTGGCTCGCTGCAAAGCGTCGTCGCTCACGCACCCAATGCTCGCGGTGGTTGGAAATCCGCGCGGTTGTGGTGCCCCGAGCTCGCGACCATTCATTCACGAAACGGACGTGACGGTGACGGCGTCAGGGCCCCCTGGACGTGGTCACATAAGCTGTGGCCGTCAGGTGTCACCACCGGTGGGGGCCGACGTGGCGGCCGCCACAGGGCTGACAGCGGAGGACGGGACTGCCAGCGGTGCGTCAGCGGCTTTGGCACCCACACACACGTCCGGCGAGGAGTTGGCTGTGGTTCAGGTGAGAAAGTGCCCGGGAGTGTCCAGCGAGGAACTGACTGTGCTCAGCGTTCGGTGGTGGAGCTGGCTGTAATCCAGGCGGGTGTCCGGGAGTGTCTAATGAGGAACTGACTGTGCTCACTGTTCGGTGGTGGAGCTGGCTGTAATCCAGGCGGGTGTCCGGGAGTGTCTAATGAGGAACTGACTGTGCTCAGCGTTCGGTGGTGGAGCTGGCTGTAATCCAGGCGGGTGTCCGGGAGTGTCTAATGAGGAACTGACTGTGCTCAGCGTTCGGTGGTGGAGCTGGCTGTAATCCAGGCGGGTGTCCGGGAGTGTCTAATGAGGAACTGACTCTGCTCAGTGTTCGGTGGTGGAGCTGGCTGTAATCCAGGCGGGTGTCCGGGAGTGTCTAATGAGGAACTGACTGCGTTCAGTGTATGGTGAGGAGTTGGCTGTGGTTCAGGTAAGTGTTTATGAGTGTCCAGCGAGGAAATGACTGTGTGCAGTGTTCGGTTAGGAGTTGACAGTGGCCCAGGTGGGTGTCTAGGGGTACCACAGCAGAGGCTACGTTGTGCGTTGCCTTTCCACTGATAACCGGTGTATGATGCCCGCCCACTGTTCACGCGATGAGTTGTGCGCAACCGCCGTTTGTCTAGCTCGCACATGTGTACGAGCTATGTGAATGTTAAATATCGGTTGCCGGTGCCAGATGTTGTGGCCCGAGGCACCGCAGTGAAGGCCTGATGCGTTCCAACAGCGGTGTCTCGAGCGGTGGACGGAAGAGGTGGACAAACAGGTCTATCAGCTCAAGAAGAAAATCCAGGAGATCGACGTGAAAATCGAGACTATGTTCAACGAGCCGGTGCTGCAACAGGTAATTGGCACCACGTTTGGAAAACCTTCTGGCCATTTAACACCGGCATTGGTTGGTCCTCAGGCTCATATTAATAATATTAATCTCGTATTAATTAGTTGGTTGGTTATAGGTTCAAATATTACAATGTAATAGTTGTGCAAATTGGTGCATTTTCTTAACACATTACATTGTGAAAGGAATGGAGCTGTTATTGCCTTCTTGAAGCGATCTAATTCAACTATTGTTATTGTGGAACAACTATCATTGTGGACAGAATAGAGCTATTATTCCCTTCTTGTAGCGATAAAATTGAACCATTATTGTGAAAAGAATAAGCCATTATTGTCTTCTTGTAGCGATGAAGTTCAATTATTGTGAGAAGAATAGAGGCCATTGCCTTCTTGTAGCGATAAAATACAACAATTATTGCGCGATGACTACCGGCTACATGCTTAATGCTCGACTTGCCGGACTGCGGTGGCTGCGACGAAGGCCACCAGTTGTCAGTCAGTCCGGCATGCAGCGGTGGTGACGTGGCATACGCTGACGACGGGTGTGCCGTGGTGGCGACGTGGTGACGGTGCTGCGGCGGGTTAGCTGACATCACGATTGGTGTGGGGACGGGACACTGCGGCTGGTTAGTTGACATCACGATTGGTGTGGGGCAGAACAGCGGCGTGGTGACGATGACGGGACCTCACCAGACGACGACCTGGTCGTGCCCGGGGCGTTAACGTGAGCGCCGTGTGTCGCCAGGTACCGTACCGGCTGCACTCGGTGCTGGTGCACGAAGGTCAGGCCGGCTCCGGCCACTACTGGGCGTACGTGCTGCACCCACAGCGCAAGGTTTGGATGAAGGTACGTACTGCACCCACAACACACGGTCTGGATGAGGGTACGTGCTGCACCCCAAGCGCAAAGTCTGGGTGAACGTACGTGCTGCATCCCAAGCGAAAAGTGTGGATGGAGGTCATGTAGCTACCCTCCTGGTTTTCCAAGATTCTTTTCTTACATGGTGTTGATGATTCCGGTATTTGTGGCGAGTGTACATTTGATAAGTCGCTCGATCTCTGACCACGCAGCCAGCTGACAGCTTTCGAGATGACGGGAATACAAAATATGGTCGGTAACTAGTTGTCTTCATAGCGGCCATAAATGACGGTATCAGGTATGGAGTATATCAGGTCTCAGTGGTTGTGTAATGTAATAGGCCGGTGAAGAAGGGCAGCTCTGTGGGGAGTCAAGCTGCCGTCGCCGGTGCCTACCGAAACCGATAGCGGTTACTGCACTGCCATTCCCGGAGGCCTGTTGATGGGCTTGGTTGGCACCGATGGTGGTCGAGTCGCACCAGGACAGGGAGGCCGATGCAGACTGGCCCTGCAACCGACCGAGTTTGTGACGCGCTCTCCATGCTCTCTCCTGTCGTGGCTAAGCCACACACACACTATCCGCTTGTGTTTCACTCTGGTGGATAGTATTCTGTGCCCCTCCTCCCCGGGGACGAGTGGTCTAGGGGTAAGATGCTCGTCTCACAATCGAAAGGTTGTGGGTTCGAGTCTCACCTGTCGCTACTCTTCGCCCGCGACCAATCGGCGTGAGAGATTGGCGACGCTACATGACTCAACGGTCGACGTGTCGTAAAACCAATAACCAACCAACAACCCCTCCTCCCCCAGTTGCACACCGTGGTGTGGTACCGTATTCATCGGTGCTTTGCATCCTCTACTGAGCGCGACACGCCATCTCACCTGCACGCCACGGCGTCTCCGTGTGTTCACCGGTGTTGGGCGTTTCGGCCAGCAGCACGCGACATGATGTTGCCACACGTCAGCCCGTGCCCCGTGCCCCCTCCACAGTTTAACGACAACACTGTGTCGGAGGCCAGCTGGGACGCGTTGTGTGTGGAGAGCGTCGGCGGGCACCACAACACGTCCGCCTACTGCCTCATTTACATCGACGTCAATCGGCACGAGCTCATGGACGGTGAGACCCCGGCTGGTGTTTGTTGTGTGTGTGTGCGCGAGTTTGTATGGGTGCGTGTGAGTGTGCATGTGTGTGCTACACCACCAAACTCGCACGAGACGAGGATGCGGGTCGTGTGTGGTACATGGGAGAGAGTTATTCAACCGTATGACTGACTGAAGAATCCACTGGGTATGTGTACCGTTTCGAATGCAATGAACAGATTGGGGAAGAACATTGCAATATTTGGACATGAATAACTTCCGAAGTGTTTACCGGAGCTGTATTATGATTGCGACGTATTTTATCCCAGCCTATTGTATGCGTTGCTGATATTAACCTTCTTTCGGCCGAATACATACGTCAGTTGAGTCTCCTCCTTAGCAGATATGATGCGGTAATAGTGTGCGCGATATGACCCCATATGACACGGTGTGACCCACTGATCTATAGACGGGCGCCGGGTGGACAAGGAGACGTGATCTCACCCTGCTGTGACCCAGGCATTACCCGCTGTTCCACAGACCGGCCCCAGGTGGACAAGGAAGCCGGCATGGTTGATTCTGCTGACAACGCGCTGCAGCTGCCACTACCGCTGCAGCAGTACGTGGACGAAGACAATCGGCGCTTCCAGACGGAGTTGGCCGCCTGGAACCAACAGCAGCAGGTAGCCGAGGCGGCGTGACCCTGCCTAGCCGTGTCCTACCTAGCCGAGGTGGTGTGACCGTGCCCAGCCAAGGCGGCATGACCCTGCCTGGTCGAGGCGGTGTGCTCCTGTCTAGCGGAGGCGGTGTGATCCTGCCTAACCGAAGCGGCGTGCCCCTGCCTAGCGGAGGCGGTGTAACCCTGCCTGGCCGAGGCGGTGTGCCCCTGTCTAGCGGAGGCGGTGTGCCCCTGCCTAGCGAAGGCGGTGTGCCCCTGCCTAGCGGAGGCGGTGTAACCCTGCCTGGCCGAGGCGGTGTGCCCCTGTCTAGCGGAGGCGGTGTGCCCCTGTCTGGCGGAGGCGGTGTGCCCCTGCCTGGCCGAGGCGGTGTGCCCCTGCCTAGCGGAGGCGGTGTGCCCCTGTCTAGCGGAGGCGGTGTGCCCCTGTCTAGCGAAGGCGGTGTGACCTTGCCAGCCGGTGGTGCTCCGAATAGCTGGACAGGCCGTACGCCACTCTGGAAACGTTCCACTGTGATTACCACCACCTGGATACATACCACTCAAGTGATACCCAACAGATGACGCGTATTTTCGCAGTGAAATTGTCAGGAGCATTTGTCCCGAGAGGGATTTGTTGGTCATATTTATCATGGAGACTCATGTCGTGGAGTGTTGTTGACGTCTGCAAGATGTCCACGGTTGGATCGTCCATGGGGACTGGCGGCGAGGGTCTGCGGATAAGGCGACACTGCAGCTCAGTAGACCGGGACTGGAGAAAGATCGCCTATCATTGTAGAGATGTTAAAAGGTAAATTGATCTTCACGATCCTGCAACGACTCAAAGTTAGAAATATTGTAAAGCTATATTGTGACGTTTTGGCCATAGGCCATTGTCAAACTATACACTCGTCAGATCGGCGAACGGGTCGAAAATTCAAATTGCAGGCACAAACTCAACGAAATTCATTCACCACCTCCACTGCGAGAAAAAACACAGTGAAGAAAAAAGACCACATGCACCCACAAACACCATAAAAAAGAAAAAAAACAAACATAACTCACACATGCATAGACGGGGACGGCAGGTGGAAGCCGTCGCGACACGGACGCGTCCATCTGGCAGCAGATGAAGTTCAACGCAGTTGAAAAAACAAAACGCGTCCGTGTCGCGACGGCTTCCACCTGCCGTCCCTGCCTATGCATGTGTGCGTTATATATATTTTTTCTTTTGTGGTGTTTGTGGGTGCATGCGGTCTTTTTTCTTCACTTTGTTTTTTTTGTGGCAGTGGAGGTGGTGAATGGATTTTGTCGAGTATTTGCGCCTGTAACATTTCGAATTTTCGACCCGTTCGCCGATCGCAACGAGTGCATAGTTTGTCAATGACCTATGGCCGAACCGTCACAATATAGCTTTGCTTTTTTTATACTTTGAGTCGTTCCTGGATCGTGGAGGTCAGTTTAACTTTTAATATCTCTGCAATGATTGACCACCAGAAAATACAGGCCTTTCTGAACTATGTACGTCATACTAACTACAGTAGAGAGATCGTCTCACAGCAGATGATAGCCCTCTGTTTGAGTATCGGTGGCGACAGATGCGGCCGCTCGTGAGCTGGGTGGCGCTGGTTCAGAAACTGCACCAGTCTGCCTGAGCGCGGGCTGCCTATTGAGAGATAAACTATTCGGCGACTTGTCTATTTGTTGAGTCAAATTAGTATGTCGGCGAGATGGGTTGTTTGAAAATTTGTTGAATTATTATAGCAAAAATATGGTAACTGGCGAGATGTACGTATTGGTGACAGGCACTTCATATCAGACGTGCTCGCCCTACGTGGTGATAGTTCTGTCTTGTGGGTTGTGACTGCTTTGCGATGTTTCGTTTTGTCGGTGAGTTTTGTTTTGTTGAGTTCGTTTTATCGCATCGGTAGGAGGTGAGTGGCCTCTTATCACTATGTTTATGTGTGGATATGGGGAAATGAGCATGTTTTTGGCACCTGAAGGTAAATAAATGTACTTCAAGCAACTGACCTGTGTGGAAAATCCCGTGTCTTTAGACCGGATGATGTTAGCCTGCTGCCAGCCATACGCATGTCCACTTTTGGCAGCGGATGGTCGCAATGCTTGCTAACTTATTCCTGTATAGTCTGCGTATATGTTGGCTGGGCTATTCTGTCCGCGTGTTCTCCAAGCATCCGAGGAGTTCGTGGAGACGCCGAAAACTCCGACCTCTTTCGATTGCCATGCTACGAGCGCCACATCAGCTGGCTATCGATGTGCCCCAAGTTGCCAACAGTGGGTCTTCTCGTTCGACGCTCCTGTTGTCCACGCTGTTTTACTCATTCGCCAAAGCCGACTTACTATCACTCTGATCCGTCGAATATGGTGAACGGTTCGAGCGGAGTTTTAGCTTAATCACCTGTGTGCCGAATGCTGGCCGACTGTACATCTGGGCACCTGTTTAGTCCTCGGCGACCCCGGAGCTCGCCCTATGGACCACCGAAGAGATATGTGGTCCCCGCTTGTGCCGACGTCGGACACAGGATCACCCAACATCCATGTGATCCCAAACGCCGAGCCCTGTATCACTGGACAACCGACAACCGACAACCGACAACCGATTTCCACCTGTACCACCGGTCAGACCGTGACCTGGATATACTGTGTTTCCACAGACTAATGGACAGCTATGTGATTCCACTAGCCGGCCCATGTACGGAAACCATGTGCTGTGTGATCCCACACGTTGACCGCTGGACCGCTGGATGTGCTGTGTGATCCCACACGTTGACCGCTGGACCGCTGGATGTGCTGTGTGATCCCACACGTTGACAGCTGGACCGCTGGATGTGCTGTGTGATCCCACACGTTGACCGCTGGACCGCTGGATGTGCTGTGTGATCCCACAAGTTTGTCGCGGGACCAGTCGGCAGCCGTGTGTGATCCGAGCCGGTCCCACCATCAGACACCTCGGCCACCGGGCAGCCACGTGGCCCTGGCGTGTGCCACACAGCGGCACCTGGACAGCAATGGGGTCCGAACCCGTCCTACAGGCTGACCACTGGACACTGGACAGCCTTGTGGTTGGGGCCGGTGCCAAAGGTCAGCCCCGGACCACTGGACAGCCGTGTGCGGTCTGGTCCTCAGACGGCCAGCTCGGAGGACCAGCCTATGGAGGAGGAGGAGGCGGCTGCGCGCACTCATTGGGCCGAGCTGAGCTCCCGCCACGCGGCTCTCAGCGCGGCCACCACCCTGAAGCTACTCCGTGAGACGATGGCAGATTCGCCCAACGCCAACGCCCAGCAGCTGCTCACAGAGGTGGGTTCGTGGTGCCGTCACCCGCTGTGCTGACCTACCATCGCAGTGGCCTCTGCTACTCTCTCCAGTGGCCTGTGTTGTGTTTTGTAATGACCTTTGTTACCGCTGTCATTTGCCATGAAATTCCGAGGCTTACGCGGAAACCGGTACCTAGCGAACGCTTGTTTTAGCCTACGGGCATAATTCTTACTTCCTGAAATGCTTTCCATGAAACTGCAGCAGTCAGCTACAGTAACGGCCAACTTCTTCACTTTACCAAACTTCTGGCATGAATGTCATCACAGTTTTGCCAACAGATGTAATGCTCACATATTTTTATGTGCACATGTGATGTGATGTGCCTGCCATATTGCCAAAATGTTTCGGCATCATCGCGAGTTTCCACGTCTTCGGCTACAACAGTCCACTCTGTGAAAAATGAACTTAAGGATACTGCCCCTTGTGCTGGCCTCTGTTGCGGCTGTCACCTCATGCACCGACATCTCCTATCTCTAACACCTGTACTAGTCTGTCACCTCTGTGTTATCTCTTGTGCTGACATTGTGTCACCCATGCCTCTGTGACCTTCGCCACTCGGATACTGATGTCTGACCCTTCAGGCGCTGATGGCTATGTATTTCATCATCATGCATTCCGTACAGTCTCCATTTCATGGCCTTTCAAACTATGTGTAAATATCACAGGTTTGCAGATATATAGATCGTCAATGAGCCGAGTGATGAAATAATAGTGCAAACACGGGTAACGTAGTCAATACAAGCTAATACAGACTCAGTGTGGCAGCCACGGTCGCGCTGCCTCCGACATCCGTCGACCCTCTCTGACTCTTATGTCGGCTGGAACACGATTCCAAATGGTCGGAGATTGGTAGGCGAAATACCGCCGTGTGCACTATTAGCTGCTGCACTGTTGGCAGCTGAGTGCCCTGGACTTAGTTTCTCGTAGAGTGGAGGGCATGAATGAGACCAGGACGTCAAAACCAGCTATGGCGTCGAAAAGTCGACAAATATAACACTAAACAATGCCAAAGAGAAAGCCAGTTAGGACAACGTTTCCAGGATGATAATATCGACGAGTGTCGCAAAATGAGATGAGCTGATGCAATTCAATGCAGTCATGTCTCACGGACGTCAATTCAGGAGGTCGAAACTGCTCGAGAAAGTCGAAACAAATTTACATTGGGTGTTGGTTCCCGCATAAATCTTACACCTGCAGAACACTGGCTGAGTGTAGGGTTGTAGTTACTAGTGTCGTATCGTCAAGTGACCCATCATCTCCAGTGACCACGGTCTCCAGTGATCACCATCATCTCCAGTGACGACGGTCGCTGTCGTCAGGCCATACGCAGGTGTATTAAGCTGCTGCGTGCCCAGTGCACCGAGCTCGACAATGAGCCCAGTCTGGACCATCGGATGACCAGCATGGGCGTCTACATGCTGCGCAACAACGCGCAAATGGCGCCCGACCTGCGCTGGATGCTGCTGCAACACTTCAACCAGCCGGCTGTCTGGGTCGCCACCAAGTGAGTCCAACCAGCCGGCCGTCTGGGTCGCCACCAAGTGAGTCCAACCAGCCGGCCGTCTGGGTCGCCACCAAGTGAGTCCAACCACACGACACGCCGGATTTCCCCACTCGTCATCTCCCCCGTATTCTCACGAACCCAGATTGTGGGAATCGCGTGATGCCGGATCCGCTATGGCTGTCTCACCACCTATGGGAGCGCCTCACCACCTGCATGGCATCTCTCCAGCCTGTGGAACGAGCGGCCACGCCTCGGAATGTTGGCTGAGCTGGGCGTGACATGCAGGAGCGCGCGGGGGCCTGTCCGCCATGGCCACTGTGTCTGGCCACTTCAGCTGCCTGTGGCGACGGTGGGCTGTCGGTGCGCTCACCTGCCACGTGATCTGCAGCTGTGTGCTTGTCGGATGGGTCTGCTGGGTGGGCCGTCGGTGGTGTGACGCCTCGGGCCCGCCCGCCCCTACTCCTGTAGCGTGGAGAGCATGTGCCAACGTTCCGGAGAGTGTTTGACGCTGCCCGCTGTTTGACGCTGAGGGGAGGGGATCCCCTCCTCGTGCAACGTTAGGGACGTGTATCAGCAGGTTCGGAGGGAGCTGTGAGTGTTCTGATGCCCCCTCCCCCTCCCTCTTCCTGCAGTGTGCAGCACGTACCAGTGTTCCGTGGAGGAGCTGTGTGTGATCTGACTCCCTCCCCTGCAGTGTGCGGCACGTGCACCAGTGTTCCGTGGAGGAGCTGTGTGTGATCTGACTCCCTCCCCTGCAGTGTGCGGCACGTGCACCAGTGTTCAGTGGAGGAGCTGTGTATGATCTGACTCCCTCCCCTGCAGTGTGCGGCACGTGCACCAGTGTTCCGTGGAGGAGCTGTGTGTGATCTGACTCCCTCCCCTGCAGTGTGCGGCACGTGCACCAGTGTTCCGTGGAGGAGCTGTGTGTGATCTGACTCCCTCCCCTGCAGTGTGCGGCACGTGCACCAGTATTCCGTGGAGGAGCTGTGTGTGATCTGACTCCCTCCCCTGCAGTGTGCGGCACGTGCACCAGTATTCCGTGGAGGAGCTGTGTGTGATCTGACTCCCTCCCCTGCAGTGTGCGGCACGTGCACCAGTGTTCCGTGTAGGAGCTGTGTGTGATCTGACTCCCTCCCCTGCAGTGTGCGACACGTGCACCAGTGTTCCGTGGATGAGCTGTGTGTGATCTGACTCCCTCCCCTGCAGTGTGCGACACGTGCACCAGTGTTCCGTGGAGGAGCTGTGTGTGATCTGACTCCCTCCCCTGCAGTGTTCGGCACGTGCACCAGTGTGCCGGCAAGGAGCTGTGTGTGATCTGACCCCCTCCCCTGCAGTGTGCGGCACGTGCACCAGTGTTCCGTGTAGGAGCTGTGTGTGATCTGACCCCCTCCCCTGCAGTGTGCGGCACGTGCACCAGTGTTCCGTGGAGGAGCTGTGTGTGATCTGACCCCCTCCCCTGCAGTGTGCGGCACGTGCACCAGTGTTCCGTGGAGGAACTGTATGATCTGACTCCATCCCCTGCAGTGTGCGACACGTGCACCAGTGTTCCGTGGAGGAGCTGTGTGTAATCTGACTCCCTCCCCTGCAGTCTGCGGCACGTGCACCAGTGTGCCGGAAAGGAGCTGTGGCAGATCGAGGAGAAATGTTCCGAGGAGGAGAAGCGCCGCTTCCGTTGCTGGCACGTGCAGTACAACGAGTTCCGCTGGGTCGCCTGGAGCGCCGTGCTTGGACTCGGCCACCTGGTGAATGAGAGGTCAGTGGTCCGCTCGGTGGCCGCTTACTCTGCTCAGTGTTAGCACATGGGGCGAATTGGCTCAGGGATCATGTCATTGTTCACGAAATGGAAGGCTCAGTAGATGTGTTGCCAAAGCTCCTACACGAAGATTATTGATCGTGAAAAAAGTTGTGGCAGCCTGAGAAAAGTTGTGCCAGTTGTGGCCGCGGTGGGTTTGCGTGGGAACATAAATATGAAGCCGCTTCACACGAGTAGTGCGCCATATTCGCATGTATTACATGATGCAGTGGGCAGTAAATATGCTCTTGAGATACATGAAAACATGTTCTTCAACACGTGTTTTTATATCTGACATCATGATCAGTTATTAAAGCCGAAGTTAAGACCAACTAAGCCCCATGTGCATACAACGCCTACAAAACCTATGCATGTGTACGCAGCGGAAAGACCAGAGTTGCGTCAAAATAATGCACCAGGCAGGTGCAGCACCCATAGCCAAAGCCCAGGCTTCACCATCGTTTTTTGATGCTCTGATCTGGCATCGAAGTATCGGGAATGTCATTATCTTCAGCTGGAATTTTGTGCCAGTAATGTAATGTATGTATTTGTTACCTTGTATAAATGTAGGGATCGTGTTCAATAATATTCTTCAGTCGCCTTACTGATATTCTTCATACCGGTCTGCTCTTAATGTGCACTACACTGTCTACTTTAGTGTTCTGCCGCTGCTTACCATATACTGTAGTGCTCTGCAGCTGTGTACGGTCCACTTTGGTGTTCTGCCGCTGTTTACCAACGTGCGTGTGAAGTGTTGGAACGGTGGCATCCTCACGCAGTGCAAGCATTGGTGCAATGCTTTCTTAAGACGTTTTCTATTAGACCTCAAAACAGGTGGCTGAGGGATTGCTGTTCATGTTGGATTTCGTTAATATTAGCTGTGTGGTGTAGTCTGAAAAAAACTTCTAGTAGTCTTTGCCCCCCCCCCTCTCCTTCCTCCGGGACTGAGATGGGTGTATGTTGTGCTTTTCTTGCTCCTCGCTGGAACACGTGTGTCAATTACCCACCACTCGCCTTCTCTGTAAGCTCGTACCTATGACCCCAGATTGGTGGCGTCTGTGACTTTTGTGACTCGAGTCCTTGTGACGAATGTGACTACGTGACCTCTCTCGACCTATGTGACTGCGTGACATATATAGCTTTGTGGTATGCCGACTCTTCGCTGGAACATGTGTCAATTATCCACCACTCGCCTTCTCTGTAACCTCGGACCCATGACCTCAGTTATTTCTGACCGAATTACAGACACCCCTGAGTGATGGTGCCTGTGACTCGTGGTCTCACGTCGTCTATGTGATCACGTGACCTATGTAGCTCGTGGTCCCTCGTGGCCCATGTAACTCGTGGCCTTTAATCTCAGGTACTCGGAGGCGCTGCTGTACCTGCTGCAGGCGTGCAGTAAAAACGACGAGCTGCTGGCACAGGGCGGCAGACCTCACCGGGGCTTCGATCCCGCACTTCTCGCCGAGTTCCGGCGCAAGGCCGTCATGGTACGGCATGTCTCCACTCGCCCGTCTCAATGTTTGTCCAGCTTCACGTGTTTTCCTGTCAGATGCCGTATCTATTGTACAAGGACACGACGCAGCGGTTGCTGTATGCCAAATAATTAATACAACTGACTGGCAACCAGTAGCCTCATAGACATCGTGTGCGTCCTTGGCTATGGCGGCTGGTGGCCGTCTGCCTCGGTGCGACACAGAGCCGCGTCCGACCCGTGTGCGTGACCTGTGACCCGTACGCCGCAGGGCCTCAACAAGCAGGCGGTGGACACGTTCGTGTCCGGCCAGCTGGAGCAGGCCACCCAGATGACCCAGAGCGCCACCGTGCCGGCGCTCGTGGCCCTGGCGCGCTCTGAACGCGAGCGCGACCGCATCGCCGCCGAGGACGTCAGAAACCGATGGTGTAATCTGCTGGAGCAGCCGTTGGACGGTGAGCACCCGGGCCATCTGGCAACGGTCCCGCCTCGGCCCGGATCTAGTCGAATTGTGGTAATGGTCCTGCCTCGGTCGTGTAAGACTGCTGGTAATGGTCCTGCTGCGGCTCAATTGTAGTCAGGCCGCTGGTAATGGTCCTGCCCGACCTAGCTGTAGTTAGACCGCTGGTAATGGTCCTGCCCGACCTAGCTGTAGTTAGACCGCTGGTAATGGTCCTGCCCGACCCAGCTGTAGTTAGACCGCTGGTAATGGTCCTGCCCGACCTAGCTGTAGTTAGACCGCTGGTAATGGTCCTGCCCGACCTAGCTGTAGTTAGACCGCTGGTAATGGTCCTGCCCGACCCAGCTGTAGTTAGACCGCTGGTAATGGGCCTGCCGGACCTAGCTGTAGTTATACCGCTGGTAATGGTCCTGCCCGACCTAGCTGTAGTCAGGCCGCTGGTAATGGTCGTGCCCGACCTAGCTGTAGTCAGACCGCTGGTAATGGTCCTGCCTGACCTAGCTGTAGTTAGACCGCTGGTAATGGCTCTGCCGCGGCTTGACTGTAGTCAGGCCGCTGGTAATGGTCCTCCCCCGACCTGGCTGTAATAAGACCGCTGATAATGGTCCTGCCGCTGAGGGACTGGAGCCGTTCTCAGTCCCTGCCACTGATACACTGCGGCCCTTCTCAGTATCTGTCGCGATGCGGCACCAAGCTGTCACTTTCGCTTCGCAATTATTTACTGGGGACGGCTTTGTTACGAGACACCGGAAATACATATCTGAATCTCCGAATGATGATGGTAAACTACGTAGACTATCAAAACGATGCTAAGCTAAATAAACTAATGCTACCGCAAAGTAATATTCATTTGCGGTAGCATTTATCATAAGAAACGTGCGCTTTGCTTCTTGGTCTAGCAAGATGTCCAGTGGTGACGAAACATTCCCATTGTTTTATTGGTAACATTCGAATTCCCAGCATGAAGATCCTTTGCTTCATCTCCGAAACTCACGTGCCCACACCTGGTCAAAATGTATTCAGTGAGCGTGAGGATGCGTACATGCCCACCGGCACGAACGAAATTGGGGTTAGTGGCATCAACGTGTACGAAGACAAACACCCCGCCCCTGCTCGCCGCAGCTGACCGTGTTTGGTGACATTGTGTTGCTGTGTTTCAGACCGGAGCCAGGGGGTGCTACAGACGATAATAACACTTCTCGTGGAGCCAACCTCCTCGCATGAGCGGACATCGGTGTCGATCAAAGTGCAGGTACGCTGCCCAGCCAGCACGATCGGCTCGGTTCTGTTATCGCTGCGCGTGCCACCTGGCTGTGGCTACAATGAGTGTGTGTTTCACGAACGCTTCGTAATTCCGTCAAGGGACTGTGGATGCTAAGTAAGTTCCAGCCGGCTAATTTTTCTTGTCTTACGGAGAAAGGCGAATGCTCATGCATTTGTTGTCATTCAAACGGCTTTTCTGAATATTTGTCACGGCTTTCATCCGTTGGACGAGGAACATTTAGCTACATATCAGGTCATTCGTACTGGTTTTGTTTGCGATGTTTTGTGGGTGTGGTTGGGTATTTTTGTTCTGAGCTGCCGTTTTGTCGACGGCGGACCGCCGCTGACATGCTGCTGACGCGGCGCTGTCGGCCAGGCCGGTATGGAGCAGCAGCTGGCGCAGCAGTATCGGGAGGCGCTCAGTCGGCTCAAGCAGGACGGTTAGCCCCTGCACGTCCACACGCCGCCGTCGCTGCGGCCCGACTACGCGCCGCCGCCGCACCACTGCCGCCAGTGCGGCAGCGTGTCTGCCGAGCCGCACTGTCCGTGCGCGCGCCGCAGCGGCGACTACCTGCGGCTGCCCGGCGAGTCGACCGGCCACCGGCCGCTCTGGGTGGACGTGCAGTCGCGGCCGGACACGCCGTGCGTCTGCCGCGCCAGCCTGCTGACGCCCTGCAGCAGCCCCGGCGAGAAGTGGGCCGAGCGGATAATGCGCCGGCGCGACGAGCCGTGGTGGGCCGAGCCGCCGTGGGCCGAGTCAGGCGAGCGCGACGGTCTCCAGCCGGCCGCCCCACACGGAGCCGCCGACCCGTTCGGCAGGCGGACGGCCGCCTCGCTGGCCAGCCTGTCGGCAGAGGCGGACGGCGCCGACCCGCTCGGCAGGCGAACGGCCGCCTCGCTGGCCAGTCTGCCGACAGAGGAGGACGGCGCCGAGGCGCCCCCGGTGCGAGCCAGTCCGGCTGGCGTCGAGTCGTCGAGCCGGCTCAGTCCGATGACCGAGCTGTGCTGGAGCTCCGACTCGGCGAACGGGTTCGAGTCGGACGGTCCGACCGATCTGGAGGAGATTCGCGCGCAGCTGCGCATGCTCGAGAACGAACAGAAGATGCGCCGCCACCTCAAGAGCCAGCTGTTAGGAAAAATGTTGCAGTACGAGCAGGACCTGCGGGCTGACACTCGGGCTGCAGACGTGGCGGAACTGCGGCCGGGGGTGGCCGAAGCGGTGACAGAGGAGCCAGCAGAGATAGCTGACGCCCCGACAGAGGCGGTGGCAGACTCCGCAGCAGAGGAAATCGCAGATGTTCCGGTAGAGGCGGCTAGCGTCTCGATAGAGGCTGCCGGAGGTGTTCCCGCAGAAGTGGGTGCGATGGGCAGCACCCCGGCGGACGGGTCGCCGTGGCGGTCCGATGCGAGGGAGGTCAGTGAGCCGACTTCAGGCGGAGTCAAGCGTCCGCTGCCGCCCAGCACGGACAGCGACACGGACGAGCCGGCCGCTGTCGGGGTACCTGGGTCGGCACCGGCCGGGCGGCGCCGACGTCTGCTGCCGGACGTCGCTCCGGCCGCCCCCGACACACCTGCGCCGCCGACCGACCAGCTGCAGCAGGATGTCGCTCCGGCCTCCGCCGACACACCTGCGTCGCCGACCGACCAGATACAGCAGGTGCCGGCCGCCTCTGTCATCGGTCAGCTGGCGCCTCCCGTCTGGCGCGGCGACGTGCCGGTCGCCAGTCCGTCCAAGTCCAATGGATGGCTTTCGCACGACAGTTCCTGCACGGCTGGCCTGTCGACGGCTGGCCGCGGGAACGGGGACGCGCCAGCGGCCGGCCCGACCAAGTGCGGCGGCTTCAGCACGACCGACATGCGGACCGTGGCCGCAGCGGGCACTCCGACCGACAGTCCTGTGGAGAGCAGCGACGGCACGCCGGCAGACAGCCCCGCCAAGTACGACAGCTGTCAGCTGGGTGGGACCGACCAGCCGGCGGGTGCCGGCCGCCCCGGCGTGCCGGGCGTCGTGGCCCGGCAGCTGGGGGACCTGCGTCTGGCCGACGCCGCGCTCGGCCTCCTGCAGCTCGCCGACTCTGTGAGGGAGCCGACTCTGTGATGGAACCGACGTCGGCGGCGGCCGACGGAGAGGCGACGGCCGCGTGTGATACAACGGTGTGACTGTGATGCGTGACGAGCTGCGGCTCTCGTGTGGCCGGTCCGACCGGAAGTGCGCAATGACGGCCGACTCGGACATGGTCGCGTCACGCCCCGGCTGTCCGAGAACGAAATCAAACTGTCGCGCAATAATGCCGCATTGAGGCGCTACCTCAGTGTGGAGTATCCGCCGGAGGGAAACGGCCGGCTTGTGATGAAGCCATCGTGATGAGATTCTGGTGACGAGAGAGAGAGAGAGAGTGTGTGAGTGTGAGTGAGTGAGTGAGTGATGTGGGATCCGCACCCTGGTGTGCGGTGCTAGTCGTCCCCGTTGATGGCCGTCGGGTTCTCGGGCCTCGAATTGCCACACCTGTGCCACTAAGTGCCAGCGAAGTCGCACGTGCTCACGATACTCGGGTTGGCATTCTGGATTTGTCTGATGAACCGTGTGGTTTTACTCGCGCGGCGCGCTGTCGCCGTTATATCTGACCGTGTCTCGTCGGTCGTCGACAGCTTTACTCTCGGCTCCGCCACCACTACTGCGGGTGGCGCGTGGACGAGAGACGCCATATTGGCAGCGAGTCGGGCCGTGCCCGCGGCAATAGTGGCGCCGCCGCCGCCGCTTGCACCAGAGAGCAGCATCCGCCTGCAATCAAGATGACACCGCATTGACTACGCGCTAGCGCGCGCTTTCGGCTGTCCTCTGTTTTGTCTCTTCCTTCATCTCCCTTACCGATTTACCTTTGTCACCATGTGTGGAATCTCGCGGTCTGAGGACCTCAGCGGTGGTGGTGGTGGTGGTGGCGGCGGCGGCGGCGGCAGCGGCAGCGGCAGCGTCAGCGCCGACGCCGGGCCGGCCACCGCCCACGATCGCGTCCCCTTGTGATCTGGTTCAGCGTCAGTCAGCGCGGCGAGCTCGCGCTGCAGCGCCGCTTTGTGTTGTTTTATGCTCGCATTGTTTGTCGAAATATAGATTTGTACAAGTATTCGTGTGGCGGATCGGTTGTATGTGTCGGGTCAGGCGCGGCGTTGTACCGAGCTGTGGCTGCCCCGCCCGCCCTATGTTGGCCGCCGACGGTGGTCGGACTGATAGGTGAACCGCCGTTGTTTGTGGGTTTACGTCGCACTAAGCAGCTGAGTCCATATGGCGTCGCCTGCCTCTCATCCTGACAGGGAGGACGGGTACCGCGGGGAAAAGAATCCCGTACTTCATAAAGTGACGAGGCTTAGTGTGGACCACAGGGGCCCATCGGAGTTAAGCCTATAAGGGAGGGATACTATAAGGCGAGAAAATGAAGATTGACACTACAATCAATGCCATAGCCCAGTTCCAAAGGAACTATCGGTAGTGTCCGTTCACTCCCGGTCACGCCAACACGATCTCAATGTACTGGCTGTATGTACTGTATTGGCATCTTCGCTCAGTTTTCTATGACAACGTGAGAAAGACTTGGCTTAGTCCGACCCCTGCCAACTCCCAACTGTCACCGCTCTCCTGACACTGGGTGCGGCCGGCGCCACCCCAGTGCAGTGTCGCACCCCTTCAGTTCAGTTGATCGGCAATTACACGTCAGCTCTCGTGTTGCCACCACCTACAGGTGACAGTACAAAACCCAGTGTCCGATTGTGCCAACAGATGGCAGCGCACGCGCACCGTGCTCGTAGCGCACGATACCGCACTATCTACCCCAGCTTGTCGAGCACCGTTCACTTGATATTGCATAACACACTCCACACCCATGACCCATCAATAATTATCCAACTTCTTTATCCATGCCTGCTTAACTCTACCCGGTCCGACCGGCAGATCCACCATCGACGGGCTGGGGCTCTTGAAAGCTCCCCTCTAACTTTCGATCAACGTACGCTAGGATGAAATTGAAAACACCATTTGAAAGCTCCGGTCATGGACAACCCGAAGCATACGATATATTTGCATTTTGACTGATTATGAGGTCACCGAAGGTATTAAGTCAACATAAGCAACCTGACTTAAGTCCCCGGATATGATTAAAAAAGACAGCACTTATGTTTTTTCTGCATTGTTTTACAAGAATGAACATATATGAATGCATTTATGCTGAGCATACTGAAAAAGGGTCAAAACAGGATAGGTCAGGTGGTCAGGTGGCTCTGGAGGGCCGCTGAAGGGGGGGATTCCGCCCCCTTTAAGATCTCGGCTCCTATTAAAGCTGCAGTAACGAAATTCGCAGGGTGGATGAGTACGGCGGTGAAGTCTATTGTGTGCAAATTTCATGACCTTAGGCCAATATCTTCAAGGTCAGATGAAGTCACATATGTCAAAATTTTCTTGTTTTGCGTGGCTTGGCTTGTCATTGCTATGGATCGCTGTGATTGTATTTCAATGCTCCAAAATGGACATAAATGCTGTTCTGTACATTACTAATGATGCAATACAGATGCTAGACCCGGCATTTGACCTCAGGTCACCTATTTAGCAGCACTTTATCAGGTCAGTTACCTGTTCCAGTTACCGGAACCGGGCCGCCGGCCCGACTGCTCCGTCGGGCAGCTCGGCGCAATCGGCTGCGCGAAGAAAGGAGTGAAGTACATGAATAAAGTATGGAAACGCTTAGGTACACAATGACAAACAGTAGTTTTCAGAACGTGTAGGGAGTAATATGCAAAGCGACAACAATCGCATGACAGTCATTTGCATTTATGACAACATTCCAGTTGACCAAGTTTGGTTCCATTAACCTGTCATAAACTTGACCTGACTTGACCTCGGTGACCTAACATGATCTTGAAACTATACAGCATAACAATGTACATCAAACAAGTCGCTAGTGTTGCCAAGAACACTTCCCTTTTGCCAATATATGGGAAGCGCATCAGCGCCGATTTTTGTGGCCTGGCGCTGCGAAATGTTTTGACTTTAACAGCTCCTAACTCGAAACATTTTTCGGCCGATTTCCGTTCTTCTTGCTTTAAGCGACGCGTCGGACACTTCTAAGCAGGTACGCAAAAATAGCGTATATCGACCGGTAAAATCTGGAGTTATCTACGAAAAACCGGAGAGGTGGGCGGATTTCGCCACCCCCCGCATTCCAGTGCGCGTGTTAACACAGTAACACGCAATTTACGGGGACGAGTAGTCTAGGGGTAAGTTGCCCGTTTCACAATCGAAAGGTTGTGGGTTCGAGTCTCACCTGCCGCTACTCTTCTCCCGCGGCCAATCGGCGTGAGAGATTGGCGACGCTAAATGAGTCAATGGTCGGTGTGTCGTAAAACCAATAACCAACCAACCAACAAACATGCAATTTACCTTGGAAGATAACCTGGAAAATATGCACATATGTACCGAGTCCCTTCCAACAGAACCATTGAAGCAAACTATTTGACTTGATTGGCATCATGCAATTCAAAGGTCAGGCCAGGTCACGCCATATGGTCAAGTCCAGCTAATTCAAGCTTGCATACGCCCAGAATATCACTTTTGAAGCATAAAATTGTGTTTGAAGAACAAAAAATGATACGACACTGAAACATCTTTGTAAAATGCCAAACTCCTGACCTCGTGACCTGACCTCAAGTCGCGCCGGGACAATGTACAAATTGTTAAATCGAACTTTTCATCCTTCGTATTCGTGTGCACTGCTTGGGAAGTAATTCCAAAGAAGGGTCAAATCAGGTCAGCTTGCATGAGGTCAGGTCACCTCAGGTAATTCGATTGTTGTCCAATGTCATGTCGTATGACTTAGGCGACGCTGAAAACTAATTCAAATATCAATTGGCGAGGAACAGTAGCATTCCGTACAGGATAGCATTGTGCTGACTATACATGATAAGTGAATTAACCTTATGTCATTGACCTTCGGCACATCAATTAATCCAGAATGCTTATTTCATGCTGTATGATTTTCGGCGTGACTTTCCCCCAATGAACACGGTAGAAGTACACGGAAATTGACCTGATCTCAGGTCAGTAACCCTGATATTAATGAACATTTCCAGATATTAGTCCATTCGTCTTAATAAAAAGACAAGATGCTCTAAATTTGGTGATATATATTGCAAACTACTTTGATTGACAGAACTTTGAATATTTTGGAACATCACTCCCTTTGACCCGTTCCAGTTCAACGACCTTTGACGACCTGGACTTGAAAGTTTTGTAAAATGTGCAAAGCAGATGCATAATAAGCACTGAAAATTTGGTGTCTGCGTCTACTTTGGCACCGATAGAGATGGGGAGGGGGCCTTCGAGAGTCCCCCAGCCCAGCGAGGGTGAAGGAGGGGGTACACCTTGACTTGTCCACCCTGAATTGATCCAAATTGACATCCCTATACCTCCGGTCTCCCATACGCTCAGTTTACCCACTAAGCTACCGACGGCCTAGGTGGACTGCCAGACCACCCGAGTGGTGTCTAGTGGTTCTCTGCGAGTCGCTCTTAGCAACACGGTTGAGCGGCTGAACAAGGATTCGGAGTGTTTCCAGTTTTGTTGGGTTGGGCACTTCGGCCTGCTCAGGCCATTTCGTGCCGTGAGTAGAATGTATGAACATTTATGTTATGCCAGTCAGTTTATAACTCTTGAAGTAAGTTGGTTTTTCGGAGAAAGGTGAAAAGTAGATTGATGAGGAAAGGGTGTATATCTCCTTATAGTGTGGGTAGAGAAAAGGGGATGTTATGTGTACGGCAGTAGATGGTAAGTGTTTTTCGATGTTCATGGTATTTTTGACAGTGTAGGAGAATGTGTGAAACGGTAAGATGAGTGTTGCATGATGGGCATGAAGGTCGTGGTGATGCAGTGTAAATATATCGATGGGTGAGAAAAGTGTGACCTATGCGGAGCCGTGATATAACTTTTTCTTCTTGTCTGTTTTTTTGGTATGATGTGGTCCAGTTTTCGATGACAGGTTTGATGAGACGTAATTGTGTGTGGTTTATGGTTTCAGTCCATTGTTGGTTCCAAAAATGTCAAATGTTTTGTCGTATTGTTGATTTGATGGCGTCAAACTGTGGTGGGATTTCTGTGATGTGTGGTAATTGTAATGATTGTTTGGCGAAATGATCTGCTTTCTCGTTTCCTGGGATGCCACAGTGGCTGGGCACCCACAGGAAACGGACCTTCATGCCCATAAGATGAAGTGTTTCAAGTGTGTTATAAATGGAAATATGGCAATGGTGCGAAAAGGAAAGTGAAGAAAGAGATTGAAGAACAGATTTTGAGTCGGAATAAATGACGACATGGCGCATGGGGTGACAAATTGAACGGTTGCGGACATAGCGAAGGGCAGTGAGAATGGCGTGTAATTCGGCGATGAATATGGAGGTCCCGTTTGGCAAGCGATGTTGTTGTGTGTATGTACCGGAAACAATGGCATTTCCTATGCAATTTGCGTCTTTGGATCCGTCGGTGAAAACAAAAGGAACATGGTGATAACGAGAACGAAACTGGTGGAATTTTCGTTTGGCGTATTCTGGACAAAGCTGTGATTTTGGAGTGGTGGTGAGATAGAAAATATGTCTCTCGGCCATCTGCCACGGTGGTGTAGTTGGTGAAGAAAGAGCAGTAATATGTGGAATGTTGTATTGGAGTTGTGTAGAAAATGTTTTAATGCGTGAAGCTATGGTAAGCCCGGTTCGCTTATCGGCGGAACCTAAGGATGCGTTCTTTGTCTCCTTCATTTCGCGGATTCCGTGGACTGTGACGTAGAATATTTCGTGGACTGCAGCCACGGAACGTTCTGTGAAATTTCGCGCCGGATTACTTATATGAGCCATTTGTGTCGCTGTTCACAAACCTTCCTACTAATTTGTATGATTAGCATCATTGCATGCTGTTACATTAAAGAAATGTGGTCGAATCACTTGTTGGCAACACCAGTAATTATACAAAGCTCCGAACTATGATCTTATTGTTATTGGCCACTGATGCCTAATTTAATGCTCATGGTGTCAACAATAAAAGGATACAAATGCGAAACTATTCTGAGATGGCTCGTGTTCTAGGTAGATAAATGTCAGACATTTCCAGGGTAGGCTATGACAGGCATGTCAAGGGCAGGGATGAAATTTGCATTGGTCATTGCACAGTGAACATGCCGACAGCGGACCGACGTCGTTCCCCTATCTGGACGCCAGTGGCCCGCTGTCGGCTGAGGAGTGGAATGTCCGCCAAGCCGATATGCAGCCGAAACCCAGCCAACGTGGGACCGCTGTCAGGCTGCTGTCAGGACGCTTGGGGCCCGCTGTCGGCTGGGTAGTGGGATGCCTGACAACGGCCCGACGTCAGCCGGCCGCTATTGATATGCCGAATTAAACCCGACATATGTTGATATTCCAGATCAGTATGCCGATGTCGGGCCGAGAGCGGTCCGATGTCGGCATACCGTTTACGAGATGTCGAGCTCGCCCCGACACGTGCGGACAGCGGGTCAACATCGGCATGTTTACTGGGTGGAGATGCAACTAATCGGAAAAAGAAGTTTCTGAAGGTAGTGTCTAGCTTACTGCTGTTTCACCTCAACAGTTGAGAATTTGACCACACTGCAACGGAAAACCCTCGCCGGTGGGAACATGGCATTTATCAGTGACATCTTCGCGCAATCTAGCCCAATCGTAATCCACTCTACAACTTTACTTGCGAATTTGCAATGTCTTCCTTGGCCCGCACATCACTTCCAATGTGCGTCGCCATCTTGGAAGAAACCGCACAGAACGGGGCTGGACAGCTTTTTTCAGTCCGCGCGTTCCCCGGGGAATCCACGAAATCTGGCCGCGGAATTCGTGCGGAATGGACAAAGAACGACAGATGACGTCAGCAGAGTCCACGGAATTCCTGGACGGAACGTGACAAAGAACGCGGCCTAAATATCCGTGGTGTAGATTTGGGAGAATTTGTAAAGATGCGTGTGTGGGGTGGTGTTCTCTAAATTGAATTTTTGCGGCATATCTGAGTGTTTGTTCAATTCTTCGAAGACCTAATGGTGGAATTCCTGATTCGATTTGTAAGGAAGTAATGGGAAACGTGGTCATTGCACCGAGTGCTATGGGAATAAATTTATTTTGTAAGGTGTCCAAAAGTTTCAAAGCGGAGGTACTGCCACTTGCGTAAACTATGGAGCCATATTCTATGATGGGAAGAACCAAGGATTTGTATAATTGTAATAGCGTGTGACGATCGGATCCGAATGATGAAGACGTAAGACAGCGAAATAAATTGAGTCTGTGAAAACATTTGGTCGGGATGTGTTTGACGTGCTGGTGCATGGAAAGCTTGCGATCGAAAATAACACCAAGAAATTTGAACGAATTTACAAAATGTATGTCAGTGTTTCCGAGGTGAAGTGGTGTATCTGGATTTGGGTACGGAGTTGATTTGCTGAATGTCATTGTGGCAGATGTTGGAGCTGAAAATGTGAAACCGTATTTGATGGACCATTAGTGTATCCGGTCAAGTGCGTTTTGGAGTCTAAATAAGCAATGTGTTTCATTTTTATATGTGCACCAAATTGCGCTGTCATCTGCAAAAAGGGAGTGTGATATCTGAGGTGGCATGTCGGTGAAAATATCGTTAATGATGATGTTGAATAAGACTGGTGATAAACAGCTTCCCTGTGGTAATCCATTTTTCATGAAATGTAACTCGGCTAATCGTGACCTCCCGAGATAAAACGGACCGGACAAAACCTATCAAATAATGAGCTAAATTTCCTTTGACGCCGAAGTGAAGAAGTTTGGAATTAATGCCGGTTTGTATACCATATCATACGCTTACTAATGTCTAAAAAACGCAATGGTGTGTCATGTTTTTTTATAACCAAGGCGTATGTCAGTTTCTAATCGAATGAGATGATCTATTGTACTGTGGCCATGACGAAAGCCGCATTGAATTGGAGATAACAGATGATTTGTTTCTAAGTACCAGGTCAGTCTTTTTACAATCATACGTTCTAAAAGTTTTCCTAGACAACTGGTGAGAGCGATGGGTCGGAAATTGTTCGGGTTGCTGTGGTTCTTGCCGGGTTTTGGAATAGGGATGATGAAGGCTTCTTTCCAGGTTTCGGGGAAAGTATGGCCAGACCATAATGCATTAAATGTTTTTAAGATGCATTGTTTTGTGTCGTTGGCTAAATGTCTGAAAAAGGAATAATGTAAATTGTCGGGACCTACAGAAGTATTACCGGCTGAGGAAATTGCAGTATCTAGTTCTGAAACTTGAAACGGGATATTGTATGTTTCAGTGTTGTCCGAATCGAATTGTGCCAAATCGGTGTGAAATGTGTGTTGTGCATTTTGTAGAAATCCCGGTCTGTAGTTGTTGTCAGAGCTATTGTGAGCCATGGTGTCCGCTATAGTATTTACTATTGTTTGTGGGTCTGTAATTGTGGTGTTTTGAATTTTGAGTGCCGGGAGTGACTTAAATGGAGTGCGTCCTGATAATCGGCGGATTAACTGCCAGATTTTGCTTCAAGGTGTTCGAGAGGTGAGTTGCTGTAAATATAGCGACCATGAACGGCGACGAGCTTCGCGAATGATGCAGCGTGTCTTCGCACGTTCATAATGGGAGACAACGCGCGAAAGCTTCCAGACGCAGCCGCCAGAGCGGCGACACATGCGAGAAAGACATGAATTGCCCGCCGCAGGAGCCGCGTCCATGCCTTTCGCTTGTGAATAGCGGGAGATTGGGGTGAAAGAAGCTTCCTAAGATTAATTACTTGGTGTTGGTGAATTCGGAACTGAGTTCCCGGTTTGGCAAATAGGTAATTTCTGTGTCTGGGTAGAGCCAGTGGCCTTCCGAAGGAGGGACAAAGGAGGCAGTGCCTCTTTATCCCACAATCCGTGAGAGATTGTTGTGGCCCTCACGAATATCGTCGAGGTTTGGAAAAAATGCGCCGGACCGCTTAAAAATCCCGCTGGGCCCCAAAGGATCGCACCGGAGCCCATGACAAAGTCACATTGGGGGCTCCAAGAAGTTGCGCTGGGACCCCTGAAAATGACTGACCACAAAATTGCAACGATCCCCCTGAAAATTACATTGGGGCCCAAAAAATAGATTCATGGCTCCGAAAAATGACCCTGGGGTTGCCAAAAAGTGGGACCGGGGCCCCTGAAAATACCATTGGGGCCCCAAAAAGTCGCGTGGGGCCCCATTAAAATCACGCTGGGACCAAGAAGTCGTGCGGTGGTCATCGAGAATAACGCTGAGCAACCAAAAGACTGGCCGGACCCCTACAAATCACGCTGGGGGCTCAAAAGGTCGAGCCGAGGGACCCTGCAAATCGCGCTTGGCCCCCACAAAGTCGCACCGGGAACCTGAAAATCACGATGGGAGCCTCAAAAGTTCCCCGCCGGGACCCCTGAAAATCACGCGGGGACCCCCAAAAGCCATGCGGTGGTCCTTCAAAATCACAATGGTGATCCCGAAGAGACGGGCCGGGCCCCTGAAAATCACGCTCGTGGCTCAAAAGATCGTGGCATGCCTTTTCCTCCGTCCTTTGCATGATGCATGGCGAGGCCCCCTTGGCTCCTGGATCCGCCGCTAATGGGATCTGTATTTTGTGTGATGTGATCTGAATTGTGTACCTGATGTCCTCAGCGATTGGTTTGATGTTTCCCACCTTATGCATGACATCGTTTACCGGCTGATCTCTTATTCCAATCCATCATGTATGCAGCATATATTTTTGGCTTACCATCTGCTTTTTTGTCATGGGCTAATGCAATGGTGGAAAAGGAATATTAAGTGTCCGGAAGCAAGGCATAACAACTTACAAAATTTTTCCTGCCTGGGTGTAATTTCCCAACCAAGTTATCAAATTTTATATTTGAAGCTACCATCACTGTGCATGCAGCATGAGCTTTCCAAACTTAGCTTCGGCCGGGGGATCTCAACATTGGGCAAACGGACAGATCAGAGATGGATCCGGAAATTTCCATGGGGACGTTCGTCTGGGGGGGGGGGATTTCCTGGGAGGGCCGCCGCTGCGAAAGTCCCTGGAGGTGCGCATTTGCCTGAATGTCTGCCGAGAGAAGGGATGTGTGTACTCAACCGTACTGAAAAAGACACCGCTTACCCTCAAGGGGGAGCATTTCCTCTCAGAGCAGCGTCTTCGGCTGAAAATTGAGCGAGGGGCTCGTTGCACTCTAGCCTTCCCAGCCAGGTACTCAGTTCAGATGGGCGCCATCTTTTCATGGGGGCATGCCCCCAGCGCTCTCCTGTATACGCCTCTGGGGTAGATGCACTCTTAAGGTATACACAACAATGCCCCTGGTAGTTGCCTAGCATAGGTGTAGGTTTCTGAAAATTTTTAGGAGGGCATAATACATGAAGGCAATGGCCGGACCCAAATGGTGTGGGGGGGGGTGCATATCACATTAAGGGCCAATATTAGAAGTTGAAATTATTCGAAGGGCACATCCAACACGGGGGATGGAAGCAAGTGCCCTTCCAGGCACTGCTCGGACCGTAAGGCACTCAAACAGTAAATGAGGAAGATCGTGAGCAATCGGTAAGCAAACATTAGCATATTTCATGTTTGTCTAGAAATACTAATCATGCCACATCTCAGCAACGCAATCAGACTCTTCGAAATGTGCCGCACATGGATACCTACACGGGAGTGCTTAGGTCGTTTGAAGGGGACTTCTCTTGAATTTTCATAATCCATGCCTTTTCTCGGATTCCTCGACAGGCAACTTATCCCCACCTGCTCCGCTGGATGTAGGGACACAGCAAATACCATCCCATCAAATGGTTACTGACATATTTCGCGCGAACTATTAAAAACCAGCATCAACAACCCTTCAACACACTCTCCCAGCGTTAGCGGGCCGCAGTTTGCTGCTTTTCGTGTCACACTCGCCTGGGCTGCCATCTGGTGGCAGAAACTCCGCGATGTCTCCCATTACGGTTTACTAAATTTTGCTGGTCGGGATGACGTAAATATTTTATAAATGCTCTCTTTCTTGCGGCTATTGCTCGGGAAACTTCTATCGACCACCAGGGGACTGCTGTTCTTTTTGTGAAAGGTTGTGTAAATGGAATAGCGGTGGAAGCTGCTTCGAAAAGTGTTTTGGTAACTTGGTTGATGTTTTTGACGGGAGGAATGTTGGGGTTGTATTGAATATGTGGAAGTTCCTGAAAAGTTGTTCAATCGGCCTTCGAAATTTTCCAGCGGGGGATAAAACTGGGTGTGGTATCGGCAGTTGTTGAAAAGGTCGGTATTAATTTAATGGGGTAATGATCGCTATCATGAATGTCCGTGTCTATTGTCCAATCAAAATCGTTGGCTAGGGCTGGAGAACAGATTGTTAAATCGATGGCAATTTCTGTATTGTGACCGAGGTGGAAAAATGTTGGCTCACCGGTGTTGAGTAATACTAAATTGTGTCTGTCTAAGATGTGTTCATCTATGCGTCCGCGAGTGTCTGGAAGTGTGCGTGTTCTATCCCACGCTGGACTATGGGCGTTAAAATCGCCAAGTAAAATGAAAAGGTTTTTGAATTGGGCTATGAGGTTTTCTAATTCTGTCAAAATGTTTGTGTTGTCTGTAGATGGTGGACTATATAATGAACATACATCTATGTTCCTAGCATGAAAACGCATAGTACAAGCCACGGCTTGTAATGGTGAATTGAGTGTAATTTGTGTATGTGTAAGGGGGATGTGTCTCGCCTGCCTCCGCCCGTTTCCGGCGGTATGCGGCATAAGGACCCGGCTCGCACAAGGGCACCAGCAGCGGTGTGGGTGCGGCCGGCGGTGCAGCGGGCGCCGCGTGTTGGCGCGGGTGCTGCCGCACTGGGTGTGCCTCTGCGGCGGCGCGCCCGGGGGCCATCCGGTGGTGACCTCTGTCGCCTTGGCGGAGGGGCCGGGGTTCGGGCTCGGGACGCGATGGCGCGAGGTGGTCGGTGCGGTGCGCTGTCCGGCTGTGACCGGCCGTGACCGGTTTCATGATGGAGAAGCAATACAGGAGCTGAAGCCCAGAGAGTCTTGGATCGGAGCCTACACTTCGGAGCCCTACATATGTGTGTAATCATTGTTTATGTAAAGGGCTGTACCGCCACTGCGGTGTGATCCTCGGACCTCATCGTGGCGGTATAACGAATAATTGAAAAGATTGAAATTATATGTATCGGTAGGCAAAAGCCAGGTTTCTTGAAGTGTGATGAGAATTGGACTTCAGATGCTAAAAAGGCTTTCATTTCTGCCCATTTGGAAATCAGACTACGTGTAACAAAGTTAGGACTACGGCAGTTCCATTGGATAAATATGGACATTGGTGAGAATTCATATTTGTCGGCACCTTTCGGTGCCTGGCGCAGCCACGATTGCAGTTCGGGCGGGCATGTGGGTTGGTTCCGTACGGCGGCGGTTGAGCCTCCAGAGCCGTCCAACCGACCGGTGACCTTGGCAGGATCACGCCGGCCGGCCACTACCGCGGGGGACGCCCGCCGGCTGGGAGTTGGTCGGGTCACGTGGCCGCCGGTCGGCGCTGGACATACAGGGTTCGACCGGCGGCCGGCTGACGGGGAACGAGAATTTCCTCCTGCAGCGGAGTGACTGCGGGGCCTATCACTCCTCCCTGGAGTGGTCCGTTTGTTGGGAGCCGGAGTGGTTTGAGTGTTGGGAGCCAGGGTGGTTTGTGTTGGTGTGGTCAGTGGTGTGAGTTTTAAGTGGAGCTAATCCGGGAATCATGTCGGTTTGAATAGAAGTAGAAGTGGTGTTGACGCGAGGGGTGGAGGGAGGGACGGTGGCCGCCTGGGCGTAAGTTTTGGTCGAGGGGGAGGTGGCCTCCACAGATCTCCGGGCCTGGGGGTAGGACACCCCGGTCGTGGCCTTGACGGCGCACACTTCCTTTTCTTTGCGCCAAACTGGACATTGATTGGATGTGGTGAGGTGATCGGACGTGTTACAGCTGAAGCAGTGGGCAGGCTTGGAGCAGGTGGAATCAGGATGGGGTGGTTCTCCGCACTTAGGGCATCGGGCGGTTTGGCGACACGTCTTACTGCCATGCCCGAAGCGCTGGCAATTATAACAGCGGAGAGGATTTGGAATAAATACGCGGACTTGGAATCGGATGTAGCCGGCGAGGAGGGTCTTGGGAAGAGTTGTAGAGTTGAAGGTAAGGACAAGGAGGCTTGTATCGCGTTTCTGGCCGTCTTTAAATGAGGTAATGCGGTGGATGTGGGTCACCCCCTCCGGCCTGAGCTCCGTCTGGATATCCGCTTCAGTCATGAAGCGGAGCTCCGGCGCGAAGACGGTGCCCTTGGTGGTGTTGCGGTTGGAATGTAGGGTAATGGTGACAGATTTACCACAAAATGTGGTGGTACGGAGGAGGGCTTTGGTCTGGGCTCGGGTTTGGGTTTTGATGACAAGGGTTCCGTTGGCAGGGGCTTTGATATCAGGATTGGCTAAGGAGCAGATGGAGAGGAGTTGTTTGGTCGGCCAGAAAACGTTAATACGGTGGAAGGAAACGGATTCCTCGACAGGCTTGACTACTATGAAAGAGCCAGCACTGTCGAGGTAGGGTTCGATGGGATCAGGTTGTTGGGATGGCGTGGTCTGGTTAGGGCGTGGGTCTGTGGCGTGGAGAGTGATGGTCTGGTCGGAATTGCGAGGCGAGGTCTTGGTACGAACGGGGGTCGGTGAGGGACAAAGGGCTTCCATGGCGTCGTCCAATGGAATTGTCTGGCGCGGGTCATCAACGGTGGTATCATGTGCAGAGTCCGGGTTCGCGCGATGGTCGTCAGGTGTGGTCAGCGACGGAAATTCCGTCTCGGAGTCCGGTGGCGAGCTGGTGTCAGTATCTTTTTTGCGTTTTTTCCCCATCGTGGGGAAAAAAGCCCTACCTAGTGTAACTTAAAGAAACGAGACGGACACAGAAACAGGGAACAGAAATACGATGGAATGAAACAAATCCACGCGGGGTGACGGATGTCACCCCAAGAAACCAACGAAAAGAGCGACGGGTGTCGCCCCACGAAAATGAAAAATAAGAACTGCGGCGACGGGCAGTTAATCACGCCAAAACTGGCAGGGCGGAGTAATCAATGTGCTCTGGTAATGTGTGAGCTAATAGCAATGAATACTCCATGGATGATTTGGAGTGTGTGGGTCGCCCTCGATAACACGGCTGTGCGGGGTACCCAGCGTGTGTGAGTAACTCTCGAAAACACGGCTGGGCAATGCATCCAACATCGTCTGCCTTAGGGCTGGGCGGGGCTGGTCTTCCGGAAGGGATCGGTCATTCCACAGGCGTTCAGTACGTCCATCATGACATGACCAGCATAGCCACCCGACAACGTTCCGACTAACGTCCGACCGGCCCCAGCTGGCTCAGTTCTGCTGCCCTCCGCCAGGTGGCAGACGCATCGTCTGGACAGCGCATGCACTGGCGCGGCACACAGGAACCAAACAGAAAAGCACCCTTTCACGACTATAACGACCGATTTCGCGCGGCGTCGACGCGCCCCCACAGCTGGTACACGGCGCAGAGAGAATGGAAGCTGCTCGCCGCAGCAAACAAACCTCACAGCACGCAGCACACAGTAAGTACACTCGCCACACGGTAGGCGGCGCCACGGACACAGCGTTTCGGCCCGCCGCACATCAATAACGCTCAATGCAGCGAACGTAAACAACACAACCAATGAACTGTTATAATCCTAACTCAACTAACCGGGGCGATTGCTTCGGCTGGAGAGCGGATTACACTCAACGCACCCCTGCCTTTGTTCTGCCCAGGTTCAAATACAATACCTACCTCCGCTCTTTGACCATCCTCATATCATCATCTTCACTTCATGCTTATTGTCACACGCTGTCAGCACATAATTCACATCTCATAGACGGCAATCGTCCCCAGAATCGGTAGTGCAACGGTGAGTGTATTTTCGTGCGAAATATACATTACTAAGAAGGTGACATCCTACGCCTACATCACTAGGAAGGTGATGTAGTGGTTGAAGTGTTGACTAAAGGTCATGATGTATTTTTGAATACTAGTCCCTATGCTTCATCAAAGGCTTGCTCCCGTTTTTTAAGTTATCTACCCATTTCTCCAGCCTAATTATTTGCGGATATGCACCAAGAAACTTGTGCGCTTGCAGGCCATTATAATATCCCGCAGAACTTCTAGGACCACATTTGTTTGACGAAATCTACCGGAGCTCCAGGAAACTCGCTATGCCTGTCCAAAGGTACCGTATTTTAGGGCCCTGCCATAGCACATAGTCACGGATAGGTAATGATGGCGGGCCACAGGAAACATATGACGGTAGTCACGGATAGGTGATAATGGCGGACCTCAGGGAACATATGACGGTGGTCACGGATAGGTAATGATGGCGGGCCTCAGGAAACATGTGACGGTGGTCACGGATAGGTAATGATGGCGGGCCTCAGGAAACATATGACGGTGGTCACGGATAGGTGATAATGGCGGACCTCAGGGACCATATGACGGTGGTCACGGATAGGTAATGATGGCGGGCCTCAGGAAACATATGACGGTGGTCACGGATAGGTGATAATGGCGGACCTCAGGGAACATATGACGGTGGTCACGGATAGGTAATGATGCATATATTGAAGTTGTGTCGAATGCAACAATATCCAAGAAATAATATCGTAAAACCATGAACATCGTTTAGTTTCATGACCACTTGCAAAAGTATTACTTTTTAACGATGCTTTTTACGTATTCAAGGTGATGGCTTAGATAAATCCGTTTGCCTCAACGATGGAATAACGCGCTGCACCACAATGTCAGTGCATTTAGTCCTGTCCCGCACATCTTAGCAACATTTGCCAACTTAAACGTCTTGAAGTACGGCATCCAAATCCGATGGTGCGGTACCTGCTGTCATGGTGCGGTACCTGCTGACATGGTGCGGTACCTGCTGTCATGGTGCGGTACCTGCTGTCATGGTGCGGTACCTGCTGACATGGTGCGGTACCTGCTGTCATGGTGCGGTACCTGCTGTCATGGGGCGGTACCTGCTGACATGGTGCGGTACCTGCTGTCATGGTGCGGTACCTGCTGACATGGTGCGGTACCTGCTGACATGGTGCGGTACCTGCTGTCATGGTGCGGTACCTGCTGACATGGTGCGGTACCTGCTGTCATGGGGCGGTACCTGCTGACATGGTGCGGTACCTGCTGACATGGTGCGGTACCTGCTGTCATGGTTCACGATGCGCCCGACAAGACCCCACACAAAGTGTCATCCTCACTGCTCACTGTCACCGTGGGCCGACTCCGCTGGCAGAACGTTCACGGCACTGCCACCTACTGCACGGACCCGCCCACTGCTGCCGCTCCAGCGGCCTGCCGACCAGTGGCCAGATGATGTGACCTTCATCCGCCCGACATCCCACCCTCGGGATACAGCACCGCCCCCCTGTAGCTCGGCCGAGGGTCAGTAAGCAACTATTTGGACCACCCCTAATAACATGACCGGGCTAAATGCCCTTTGCCCAGTTCTGTCACCCTTAACAAGCCCAGGTGGGGTACCCGGAGTGTGTGCAGGAGTTCGACGGTCTCCGGAAGGATTAGGTCTCGCGGAGTTTGAGGGGCCCCTGGAAGCTGGACCGCCCCTGGGAATTTGTGGAATTTGAGTACTTCTAGGAATTTGAGGGCCCGTAAGAGCTGGAGGAGTCCCCGGGGTTTGATAATGGGCTGGGAACAGGGATGATCCCTGGGAGCTGGAGGGGTCCCTGAAACTGGAGGGTTATGTTGAGGAAGCTAGAGGGGCCTCTTGAACCTGGAGGAGCTCCTTATAAAACTGGAAGTGCTGCTTGAAGCCGGAGGACACCTGGTAGCTGCTTGCAACTCTTGAAGCTTGATGACAGGAGTTCGATGACCCGTACAGAAGTTCGATGGTGCGATGGTTCGATGGTGCGGGGTTCGATGGTTCGAAGTGCAGGAGTTCGATGCCCCCTGGAAGGATTAGGCTTCCTGGAAATTGAAGGAAACACGAGAGCTGGAGAGCCCTGGGCATTTGGAGGAATTATGGATTACTAGGAATTTGAGGGCCCATGAGAGCTAGATGGGTCCGAGAATGTGAGGGTCGGCTGGGAATACGATGGGACCCTGGGAGCTAGAGGAATCCCTTGAAGCTGGAGCGGTCTCTTGGAGCTACAGGATCCTTCGAAGCCGGACCGAATACAATAACTTAAAGTAGTTGTGCGTATGCTGAGATGCGGTCCATTGGGAGGATTCGCTTTTCACTGCAGAAAAAAGTGTTCTCTGACAATAGAGAGGAGCAATTCCGAGTATTTTGACCATGTTGGGGATTGATTGATCCCCTTGTGCGAATCGTCCCTTGCTTGACCAATTACCAGCTGCACCCTTTCCGTCCAATGCGTTTTAAATGTATCTTGAGCATTGCTGGCTTACAATAATTTCTCTGAGGCTCCATCATGGATTCCCACTGCTACATTGAGAGTAAAAACAAATCACCACCATGACGCTCAGAACAAAGCGGTTGGGCATCACGAGCAGGATCAGCGCCAGCCGCCCGCTTCACAGACGAAGCAGTAAATTGGACTATCTTCAATTTTAGTTGGCGGGCACGATGGGCACGCCGGGAGTGCCCGCCACACCAATACAGCACACAGTCACCGATATGGAGTGTATTGTTATACGGAGCCGAGTGTGACGGAGCCACCTCGCAATTGATATATTCGCAAGCGCAAGAATGCTGACCATGGCCCGGGGGCGGACAACCGGCCACCCGGTCGACGGACGACCGACGGGAATGAGGTCCCTAGTGCACGCACCTCTCGAGCCGGAGCCGAACGCCGGACGTGGCGCAGGTCGGACGACGCAACAACAGTCAAACGGTAACATTGAGCGGAATATGGTGAGTCCGCCCGACCCCTGGCACCCGCCCCGTCCCGTGCCGAGCAGCGGCTCACGCGGCCACCCGTCTACGGCTGGCTTAGAGTCACGCGCGCGCCGGGCGGGGCCAGGAGGTCCGAGCGCTTCGATTGGCTGGTGCGGCGCGCCGCACGCCAGCCGGCGCGGCCGCACAGTCAACGCAAAGCGCCAGGTACGAAATCATCTTATAAAAGCGCGAACATGGCACCAGCATGGAACGAGAGTCGGGTACACCGAGACCGAAGACTGTCACTACCGGGCGGCGAACACAGTCACGCGCGACCGCCGACCGCACCCACCCGACAACGGAGAATATCACTACCGGCGCGACGGCGCCCACCGACCCGCCGGCCTACACGTACCACTCTTTGACGTCCTTGCTCTTCTTGGGCTTGGGCGGGCGCGGCGCGAACGACACCGGCGCGCCGCTGAGTTCGGTGGTGCCGCCCAGCAGCGGCGGCGTGGGCGAGTTGCGCCGCTGGCCCAGGTACGCCTTGGCCTCGTCTGCCTTGAAGCGGCGCTCGCTGCGGCCCTGCACCTTCAGCACGATCAGGATGCACACGATGACGACGATGAGCGCGCCGGCAATGATGCCGATGATCATGGCCACGTACTCGCCCGGGTCGTCTGCCGAGCGGTTGGGCGTGGAGCGCGGCGGGCCGGCGGACGGGCCAGGCGCCGGCGACGGCGGGTGGTAGCTGGACCAGCCGCCGTCGCCGCCGCCGCCGCCGCCGCCGCCGCTGCCGCCGCCGGCGTGCTCTGGCGTCGGCGGCCAGGGCGTGGTGGCACGCGACACGGCGATGCCGTTGGGCGGCGGCGTGCGCCAACTGTTGCGCGCCGTCGTCCGCCTCGTGGTCGACCTCGTGGTGGTGGTCGTCATGGTGGTGGTGATGGTGGTGCGCGCTGTGGTGGTGGTTGTTCGCGCCCGTGGTCGGAACCCAGGCTCTGATGGAGACGCGTCGTTATATAGCGCCACAAGTAGTGGGTTTTGATAGTGAGATTGCGATCATTTGGTGGGATACACACATGGAGTTTTGCAGACATTTGGATATATACTGAAGCTCCATACATGCTGGGATACATATAGTGGGGCTCAGCAAACTGTGGAGTATGTATACTGGTGCTCCTCACCAAGTGGGATACATTTGGTGCAACCTTGTCACACAATAAGTGTCATACACTGAAGCTTCGCACATAGTAGGATACATTTGTTGGAGCTCCATAGACAGTGGGATCTGAACACCGGCGCTTTCCACCTAGTTAAGTACATGTAGCGGCGTTCGGCGCAATGGGGCATCCTATAGCTGGCTTCGCACAACCGGTTGATTTTCCAGATCAGATCAGATGGTCAATATCTGGGGAGGGGAGGAATGGCAGTCAGCCGGCGCTGTAGCCTTCAGACCCTGGTCAGGTCAGGTCAGGTCGTGAAACAGATGTGGCTTCGTGTTTCAATATCCATGTTATGTAAGCTTACGCAGAGATGGCGGATTACGAAGTATAGTGCGACGTAAGAAATACCGCGCAACATTGCATAGAGTATGCCCACACACGATAAGAATGTGAAAATTGTGAAGGAAAATTGGAAATGATCATGGGGTCCCCACCGCGGAGACGAGGAAACACGGACCACAAACTTGAGGAAATTTGACACGACGCATACCGCGCTGCACGAAAAGAATTGAGCAACAATACTCGTCGTTCCCCTATCTAAAATGTGCAGCGAAGCCAATTAAGATGCATTCGGAGACTCTCGGAAAGCATCATTCCGCTAGCAGGCCAGCCGGTCCGTTGGTCATGTTACTCCCTGGCACTGGAACACTGGTTAGGAAGAGGATCCACGATGCATTTTTGGTCCAGACTATTTCGCACGCCATAAGCATGATGCTAAATTAACTTCAAACCAGGTGGCCCAGAAGGCCCGAACCTCAAAGAGCGTCAGCCGCGACCTCTGGCGATAGTGACGTCATTACAGAGGTCAGGCACTGGTGCTGTACACTGTGGATGGCAGTGGTGAGGGTGTGGGTGACCGGGGTGGACTGGTTATCGGATGAGAGGCTGACCTCGGCCGACCGCGACCTCGTCCGGCGGGTGACCCGAACCTGTCAGGCAGTCCTCGTCGTCGCACGACTTGGCGCGGCTCGGCTGTCGCGGCCGCGGCGCGTTTGTCGGCCGGATGTAGACGGGCGTCACCAGGTCGTCGTCTGAAACACGCGCACACCACGGTCGCCAGCCGTCCGGCACGTACACCGGCAGCGGCAGTCAACAGCGACAGCAACAGCGGCGGTCAACAGCGGTAGTCAACAGCGGCAGTCAACAGCACCAGTCAACAGCGCCAGTCAACAGCAGCAGTCAACAGCGACAGCAACAGCGCCAGTCAACAGCGGCAGTCAACAGCGGTAGTCACAGCGCAAGTCAGCATCGCCAGTCAACAGCGGCGGTCAACAGCGCCAGTCAACATCGCCAGTCAACAGCGACAGTCAACATCGCCAGTCAACATCGCCAGTCAACAGCGCCAGTCAACAGCGGCAGTCAACAGCGCCAGTCAACAGCGGCAGTCAACAGCGGCGGTAAACAGCGGCGGCGGCGGCACCGGCAGCGCCATCGGCTCACCCCGACACGCTGGCGGCACGACACACCAGCGTACACCGAGTTAATGACCAGCTGCAGACTGCGCCGGTGCCGAGACGTCACGCACCCATAGCTCACCGCCCAATTAAGCACGTAAACTTGTGATGAGCTGACCGGCCGGTACGGCGCGTCCAATAGCCTGGCAGGTCGGCGACGTCGCGGTCCGCCTATCGCCACTGCCAATTACTCGACTACATTGCGGTTGCACCGGCTGTCTGTCAGATGGGGCGCCACTCGGCCGGCGGCTGGACCGGCTGTCTGTCAGATGGGGCGCCACTCGGCCGGCGGCTGGACCGGCTGTCTGTCAGATGGGGCGCCACTCAGCCGGCGGCTGTACCGGCACACCGCGCCGGCCGCTCGCCCCTGTGGCGGTCAATACCCCCGGCCGCCGTGACGCCGGCCGCGGTCAGGTTTGGCAGAGGTGATCCGACCGGCATCGACACCGCGCCGGCAGCTGACGTACTGCCGGCGTGAGTGTTAGTTTGGCGCCAATGACACACAACCGGAATACTCCGACGTGGGCGCCTGGCCAGGCATTCACCCCGCCGCAGACTGTGTTGTGGTTACAGTCGAGCCACCGATACTGAAACTACTCTCTTCTCATCTGAAACTCACGTCTTTCCTTTGTCTGTCTCTAAACCCCTCTCCGTCTCCGTCCATCTATCTATATCTCCATCTATCCATCACTTCACCTCTTCATCTTCCATGTCTCTATGTTTCTATCTTTTTAATTATCCAATTGATGAATTGGTGAAGAGGCAATTATCTCTTCACTTCATGTCAATTATGGCATAGGTTATTAGCGTTTCCAATTTTTTTTTCTAGGAAACTGACCTTAGTTGATCATGGGCGACGTTGTTGTGGTGAGTTAGAGGTACGCTAGGTTAACGACTTCCGCATCAAAATCTCCGCACAAAAAAAACTGAAAAGTAATACAACTTCGACCCAATTAAAGCAGTAGGATGATTATAAAATATAATTTAACACAATGAATATCCACCGGAACACTTAGCATCGTTGATGCATGTGCCTTAAGTGCATGCTATGATGTTTGACCGTGGCTGTATATTCGGTACAGCATTCAACTGGGCTACTACGCCAAAGAAAGCTGTGAAGTGGTTTGAGGTCCCAGGCCTGTGACCAGTCGACGATCATTTGTCCATGGATACTTCGCGACGTCTTTATTGACGGATAAACCAAGCTCCCAACACCGCCATAGCGGCCGAGCCATGCGAGGCACCGACCAGCCGAGCTCTAGTGGGACAGCCGCAGCGGCGGAGCCCGACATACCGACCAGCCGAGCCCCAGCGGGACAACCGCAGCGACGGGACCAAAGGTACCGACAAGCCGAGCCCCAGCGAGACAGCCGCAGCGACGGGGGCCCGAGATACCGACCAGCCGAGCCCCAGTGGGACAGCTGCAGCGACGGGACCAGAGGTACCGACCAGCCGAGCCCCAGCGGGACAGGCGCAGCGGCGGAGCCCGAGATACCGACCAGCCGAGCCCCAGCGGGACAGCCGCAGCGGCAGGGGCCCAAAGATACCGACCAGCCGAGCCTCAGCGGGACAGCTGCAGCGGCGGAGCCCGAGATACCGACCAGCCGAGCCCCAGCGGGACAGCCGCAGCGGCAGGGGCCCAAAGATACCGACCAGCCGAGCCTCAGCGGGACAGCTGCAGCGGCGGAGCCCGAGATACCGACCAGCCGAGCCCCAGCGGGACAGCTGCAGCGGCAGGGGCCAGAAGTACCGACCAGCCGAGCCCCAGCGCGACAGCCGCAGCGGTAGGGGCCCAAAGATACCGACCAGCCGAGCCCCAGCGGGACAGCCGCAGCGGCGGAGCCCGAGATACCGACCAGCCGAGCCCCAGCGGGACAGGCGCAGCGGCGGAGCCCGAGATACCGACCAGCCGAGCCCCAGCGGGACAACCGCAGTGGCGGGGGCCCAGAGGTACCGACCAGCCGAACTTCAGCGAACACGGAAGCACAGGAGTATCTAACAAGCTTCTATAGTTAGCTTTGAAGCCAATGCCGGATATCTCATGACCGAATTGTGGTGGGACCATACAGCTTCGGGACGCCATGGATAATTGCACTGGGATATTGGATACAAAAAGGATGTTACAGCCAGTCGAAAATCCTTGGAGATATATAGTTCCATATGATAATATTATGGCCGATGACCAAAAATCGCAAGGAACAAAATGCAGCGAAATTCGAAGTTAAATGTTCAAAACACTTTCACAAAATTATCTCCATTATATGGTAAATATCGTAACATTGGTGAGTCATAACACGGCATAGCATATGTCAGATACCTTCATAATGTCAGATACCCATATCCTTTCTGGTGCATCACGTGCCAAAGAAAAAACTACCAAAACGACACTGTGACGTGAACGATTTGCGGCGTATATGACCTGTTTAGATCCAGAGAATATTGACATATTACCACAAATTTCCTGTTCTGAGTATTCTCCCAGGGCAATTTTATGTTGCAATTTTCGCAACATTAGTTCTCGAGTTAGATGGGGTCTATTACCTCTTGAATTATATGGGGATAAATTGCCCATACAGTGTGCGCTATTTCCATAGGGAGTGCGTGTTGAGGAAGGGGAAAAGACACCGGCCACATTTCAAACCGTTTCAGCGCGGCCAATGCCATAGGACTAATAATACATTTTGTAATATAAAAGTGCACGGTGATATCCAACACCCAACACGTTCTGTCACATATGCTGGCAAAATGTCACTTCGATTATGGATTACATTCAGTCTTGGGTAAAACGCTGCGAGATGCCTCTTCCCCATATATGTGGCAACACGACTTTTTTAAGCTTTTCAAGAAACCTTCAACCAGTGTTCCAATTGCATTAAATACATTTTTTCTTCCAGCATCCTTGATGGGAAAATGATGCAGATCAGGTTTATGTGACTGTTGGCACTATACGTGTTGCAACATATATCATAGTCGCCTTCAATGCTTGAGGGGAGCGATTTTCTCCGGTATACCAGTGGCTAGATTTAGCGGGCTGTGGTCAGTGAACGTGCCGTCGGGTCTGACCCATAATGCAGCGGCTCGGAAGGTCGGTGTACACCACGTGAGACTGTGAGTAGCTGCAGTAATGTGACAAATGGGCACAACCTACGAGCGGCGAGATCATGCCCAACTATAGGTGTAGGCGAAAGCTTGACGTTCAGCGAAAGCATGAATGGATGCGTCTCTGAGGCACAGCAATTGGAGCTGGAAAGTGGAACGACCCAATGCCTCTGGATAATTTCAGCCGGTTTTCAGGCATTTGTTTTTAGTGGCTGGCACACTCTGATACGGATCTGACACGGGTCTGATACAGGTATGACACGGGTCTGACACGGGTCTGATACGGCTCTGACACGGGTTTGCGAAACCACTCCCCCGATGATATGGCCGCCTTCTGTGGCCTGACAGACAGATCAGGTGAGCTGAGTCGGCTCAAGGCTTGACCACGTCACCAATATAATCTGGCAGTAATGGCGTCATGCAGGCGGGTGGGCGACTGACTTGTGTCGGACGAGAAGACAGGGAAGCACTGTTCCAGGTCGTCGGTCTCGCCGCAGCCGGAACCAGCGTCGGAACGGATCAGGTCGTCGTCGACGCCCTGCGACGGCCCCCACAGGCCTGCCTCCTGGCGGACATCACAACAACTAGTGGTTAGTGCGCGCCGCACCGCGCCAAGCTGACTGACGCTGAAACCACCGCTGGCGGCTGCTCCGGGTGCCACTGAAAGTGTTATCAGAATAGCTTTGTTGAAGAAGACGCTTATCAACCGGGAAAGTGGATAGGTCGGGGGCTTCATGAGTGGGAATGCCTCCAGTCGAAGCGGAGAAACTAGAGGGCACCGACTCTGGATTGCTTCGGGTTTAACGATAATTATTGGCGTTCGCTAGTCACGAGTCTTCCCCTCTTTCACAGATGCTGATGTTTGCAGGGTAATTAATGCAGTCGGGATCAACATCAAGCCTACCGTCATAAGCTAATAGAGGACTCGATATATAGGACACCCTATATCCTACACCCATGTGAACGACAATATTCCTCTGATTTCGGCCACTTTAGTTCAGGTATCCCATATAACTATGGGATCAGGTATCAGGTATATAACTATGGGATTCAGGTATCCCATATTCTTACTATTTCTCCTTGCACTTAAGACTTTCAGTTCAGTTGCTCCAAAGTTTATATCCTATCCTCCCGTCCTTACGCCCCGGTATAATCGAGACACAAACAACGAGAACATACGAATCACCCCTCCCGTCACTCACCTTCCCGTCGCAGCGACGGAACGTTTTTCCCCCGGTCATGATAAGGTAGGCCATTATGCGGGTCCCACACTTTTAGGCTTTTAGGGTCCGGTCCGGCTGTCGTGCCAATGACGATTAGTATTGTTGAACTATCATGCAACATTTTTATCTAACAGCTGGCAACCAAAGGCGCAAGGTGATCGTTCCACCAATAGTATGGACAAACTTTTTTTGCTGTTCTGCATGACACAACGCTATTCAATAGTTCACACGGTTTCAAAGGTAACCGGCTTTAACGACAGGTCAGACAGGCAGACTGACCCATTCGACAGGCTCGCCGCGGACCATGGTGGCATTGGCCGCGACGGAGACACACCCGACGAGCCCACGATGGCACCGTCGGGCGAACCAACTCCAGATATCGCCAGATATCGCCTGATACAGAAACTGGAAAACTTCAGGAAGACATCATATCTTCCCCCTGCACTTTCTCAGTTTTCCGGATGGAGTCGAGCTCACCCCACAACAATCACCGGTAGAGTCCGGACCCCGGGGACCTCAGCGGTGACGACGCTCTTGTCACAAGAATATGCAGTATATTTCCCGATGGAGACCACGGCCGGGGACAGGGAAAACAAACAAGTCGTTGGCATGCAGCAGTGAAGCGTTCGTCCGAAGCGATCTCCATGACCGTGCTCAAGTCCTGAATTCCAAGTTGGATAGCAATAAAATACTGTTACTTGCCAAGCAAACAGCTTTGTATCCACCGATGACGGCAAATTCACAAATATGAGCAATTATTTTGTTGTTGTTGTTTATTGGGTGGTTCTCAACGCACTTTATGCACGATCACGGCTAATGGCGCCGCCCACACTGTTTCGCCAGTGGGTCGCGGGATTGGGAAATGTCCCGAGTGGTGCGAGTGTTGAACCCGGGACCTTTGGTACCCAGAGCTCGACACTTTAACCACTCGACATTTCCTGTCCCTGAGTAATGACTTTGACAAAGCGACAGTGGTTTTATCTGTATGCTGTAATCAGGATTGGAGATCTCTCATGAAGCCAGGGTGGGGGGGGGGTCAAGTCCTGATTTTCAAGACATATTTTCAGATCAAATAGGGAAAATGACAAATTAACATTAGCATGCTACCAGACCAGGGGATGGTCCAAACCATTTCGACCCACCCAGTATCTTCAGGTTGTGATAGTAATTGGGAGCCTGAGATAGTACCAGTGTACGGTGCCGTTAAGGGTCACTAGACGAGCGTGGATAACGGGCGGACTGTGATGATTCCGTGGTGTAGGCACAGTATCGGCCAATATACCGCTAACGGCAGAGAACTTCAGGACCTTACGCGATTGCCCTCTCTTGGCGACACGGCGAAACATAATTGAACATGATATGGAGGTCATTGATGCTACCTGCTCAGCGTGTCGCACGGGTGCGGAAGGTGTTGCCACAGAAGCTTTCTCCAGAAGGCGACTTGGGAGTATTTGAGAGGAAAATAACCGTTGCTGTGAAAATTCGCAAACATCAAATATGAAATAAACATTGTAATTGTAAATAAGAAGTCTTGACTGCAATCGTTGAAACAAAAATGATATTTATGTTTCAAAATTGTCAGATATTCGATTGAGGTTCACCTTCGCACGTAATGGCACAATTTGAACACGCAAGAATTAATACAAAAAAGACACGCACCACTAAAACGGTGACCTACAACGAAAAAAGTCACCCGGTGCAACCACATTCCAGCAGGCTTCATGCATCCACGCGAGATGTTCGCCAGCCACACAATGTCGGCGCTGATCTTGCAGCGGACTCTGCAATGCCGGTGCGGACATGGGAGCGACCTGATCTAACAGAGCGTACACCTTCTGTACCGGCCGAGCGGGATTAAATATTGTTCCTCCTTTGGTAAACTCGACTGATACGCGGCAACAAATCACACATTGCACATCCGCGACCGAAATGATGAACGTACGGAAAAGGACGTACTAAATGCACTAAATAAAATACACCGAACATACTGAACAGAACTACCTCATGTATCGAATACAACACTCCAGGTGTATCGAATAGAACGCACCAGGCATACCAAGCATGACAGAGCATGCCTGTCATACCGAACAGAATGTAAACATTTAGCATCTGACGGAACGAACACCTCCCGTACCGAACATGATCTTTTGCTATGCTGAATGTAGAGCACCTCATGTACCGAGCAAAATGCACCCCCCCCTGTGCTGAGCGCACCCACAAACCAAACCGAGCGTCCTTTCGATCGACCATTACGTACCGACTGCATGTCGCTCCTGCGGAAGTACTCCTGCTTCAGCGAGGAGGGCAGCTGGTGGAAGCTCAGCTCGCCCCTCATGCTGACGCCGGGGTCGTTGTCGGCCGCCCGCTCCAGCACGCGGTGTCCGTTGACGACCAGGCCGGACACCAGGCCCTCGAACCGGTGTCTGGCGGTGCCGTCTCCTCCGACCGACACCACGTACGGCGAGTGGAACACGTCGTGGTGGTGGCCTTCGGGGCGGCACGAGTTGTCAGCGGCTTGTCAACGAGTTGCTAACGGCTGTCAGTGTAGTGGAATGTGACAGACGGCTAGGGTAGGGACGGATAGGGTCCGCTGTGTTTGAAGTGGGACTCGGGGTAGAAGATTTCACAGGCGCCTGCCGGGGCATGGTATTGTCAAAGAGAGCCTTCGGAATGTGAGAGGGGTATCAGAGGCGGCGCAGTCAGTGTTTTCCTAGGCGGGGGCAAGCCTGCGATGAAGAAAGGGGCAATACTTAGTGGCGGGAATATAACAAAGGGAAGAAGAAGAAGAGGCCAAAGGAAGGGACAATTGGCCCCCTGCTTTTCCTCAAGCTACTGATGGGGCTAGAGCTGACTTACCAGGCGTAGACCACAGGTGCTTATATTGGAAGAGGCCGGGCAACGTTTCCATAGCATTATATTTTTTGGACATCAAATTTTCAAAATGACTTAGTTGCTACTGTTCCTCTCTCCGGCTGCGTGCTATCACTTCCAAGACTACTAAGGCTACCAGGTGCTGGCTATGCTACACGGCTACCAAGTTAGTCAGATAACAGCGACAGACACCAACTATTGTAAATCCTCAGCGGACAAACCTATGCACACACAAGCATGCAGGGCCATCACGTGTTCGGTAACTTTCCAGGATGAACTTTGAAGAATGCTTGTTTGAAGGAAAATTGTGCACGCGTGTACTGGAAGGATGAGCTGTATTGCCCAGCTCCGTCCATGCCGGCCATGCGCTTTCACCAGTGAACTGATTCCAGATAAGAACCCAGGAAGCGTGCAAGAGTTCATCTAGTTCATCCAACACGTAGGCCGGCGTCGTTCAGCTACCGTGACATCCTTCGATCGCGGGGGGCAGAAGGGGTTCACTCGATCCTTCCTAAATGGGCACCATCTTTCCATGGGGCGGGACACGTACCAGTGTCACTGCAGCCGCCCATGGTCTGCCGTATTTTTACACACTGATGCAAACTGAACGTTCGGCATCAGGCTTGATCATGGTTTAATACCAACTCATCCGGCCCTGTTCTCAGCCTTAGATAGCCTGAGCAGTCCACAAATGGCCGGTGTAGAGGAGCTCCGGCAGAGCGACAGTGTTTCATGGAGCTCGACGTGCAAATAAATGGGCGCAGCCTGGTGGCTATATGTTTGACGGGCGCCTAAATCCCAAAAGACACCAATTTTGGCCGAAAATTCCGACCGCAAGATAATCCTTCACAATTGGCGACTTCAACAACAGCGAGCTACACCTCGCGATAAGACAACAGTGGAGTGCGGCTCCGATCAGTGTGCGACAGTACGTGGGGCAGCGAGTGAAGGTGGAACAGCGAGTGAAGTGGGCTGGTGCACAGGTGTGCTGATGCAGAACACGGTGCCGGACACGGTGCCGGACACGGTGCTGGACATGACGCCGGGCATGATGCCCGACACGGTGCCGGACACGGTGCTGGACATGATGTCGGACATGATGCCGGACACGGTGCCGGACAGGGTGCCGGACACGGTGCCGGACACGGTGCTGGACATGATGTCGGACATGATGCCGGACACGGTGCCGGACAGGGTGCCGGACACGGTACCGGACACGGTGTCGAACACGGTGCCGGACACGGTGCAGTACACGATGCCGGACACGGTGCCGGACACGATGACGGACACGTTGCCGGACACGGTACCGGACACGGTACCGGATACGGTGCAGTACACGGTGTCGGACATAATTCCGGACACGATGTCGGACATGATGCCGGACACGATGCCGGATATGATACCGGACACGGTGCCGGACATGGTGTCGGGCATGATACCGGACACGATTCCGGACACGATGCCGTATACGGTGCCGGACATGATGCCGGACACGGTGCCTGACATGGTGCAGTACACGATGCCGGACACGGTCCCGGACAAGGTACCAGACACGATGCCGAACACGATGCCGGACACGATTCCGGATACGGTGTCGGACATGATGCAGTACACAATGCCGGACACAGTGCCGGACACGGTGCCGGACATGGTGCCGGACACGATGCCGGACACGGTGCAGTACTCGGTGTCGGACACGGTGCCGGACACGGTGCCGGACACGGTGCCGGACACGGTGCCGGACACGGTGCCGGACATGGTGCCGGACACGATGCCGGACACGGCATGGCGGTGCGTGCACACGGGTGACTGCGCGCACACGGCGGCGAGTTTCGCGTGTGCGCGGATGCTGGTGCTGGTGCTGGTGCTGGTGCTGGTGCTGGTGCTGAAACAAAAGCGGGTGCTGCACGGAAGCGGTGACGGCGCGCGCGCGCGCACGATCCTGTAGTGGAAGTGACGTCACACGCGCTCACCACCTGCCCGGCGATGTCTGCGGCGCGGTGGCGACGCATCTGAAAGTGGCAGGTCGCGCTCAAACGCCTCACCAGGCCCACCAGGCGATCACTCGTCTGTCGTAGTGCTGGTGCGGCCGCACTCAACACTGTACAGCGGGGTACTGAGGTGGCGGCCCAACTCGCCGCACAGACTACCAGTAGCCAACACACACTACGTACAGCGTGGCAACAACACCGGCAAAGTGTCAGTTGCAGATGCTCCAAAATGCTGAGAAACAGAAGACGCTAGTTTCGCAGCATTACACATGCAAACGGTTTGACAAACTCCACTAACTGTGCATATCGTGACACTCTTAGTAGTTCGTTAGGCCTGCCAATTACGAGTTTGCTCTAAATCGAACATGCAGCTAGACACCTAGGTCTAACATAAACGAGTTTGTTGCCATACTTCGATCCCGCAACGCCTGAGTTGCGCGTTGTTTCACTAACATCATGCTACGAAATATCTCGCGGGGAAGATTATTTAACGAGAATGGGCTTTATGACTTGCTCCATTAAGGACTGTTGCATCAACATTGAAAATTAACATCATAATTAGGTACTACCTGAAGAAGCAATGACCATATTTAAAAGTCCTTCTTGGCAGGGACAAATTTCAACGTCTCAGGTGACCAGAATAAAGCGTGATAAAAGACAGACATGACCGAGATAACAATTTGCAAAGCAGATAACGTTCTGATACATGGTGCATGACTATGCAGAATGCATTGTAGTGCAACAATGCAGATGCATGAGTCATAGCAAGGTTCTGTTATATAAGCACGGGAATTGCCAGGCGTGACCTTTCCTACGAACACTGCGGCACTTTGATCAGAGCTACACACCCATTCTGATGTCCACAGCATCCATCAGATCTCCACCAACACCGGGTCCGCTAACTCCTGATCTCACCACTGACCGGGTGGGTCACTACTAGCTGGCCCTGCGGCCATTTCACTGTTCGCTGAGCTCGTTTTACAGACCTTGCGTCTGTTGGCACTAAAAATGGTGGAAGCTTGACTGATCTCCGACTGATCTGATTCTTTAGTGTGACTGATTCTTTCGGTGTCTGACCGACTCGGAGGAAGCCCGTTCAAGGACGGCTGTCTGACCTGATAAGAACATGGCTGACTTTGCGGGTGTCAAACTGACCTGATGGGCCTCTGACTGACCTGACAGCCGTCTGACTGAGTTGACAGCCGCTTGACGGATCTGGTGGCCGTCTGACTGACCTGACAGCCATCTGACTGACCTGACAGCCATCTGACTGACCTGACAGCCGTCTGACTGGCCTGGCGGCCGTCTGAGTGACCTGACAGTTATTTGACTGACCTGACAGATATCTGACTGATCTCACAGCCGTCTGACTGACCTGACAGCTATCTGACTGACCTGACAGATGTCTGAATGATCTGACAGCCGTCTGACTGAACTGGCGGCCGTCTGACTGACCTGACAGTTGTCTGACTAATCTGACAGATGTCTGACTGACTTGACAGCCGTCTGACTGACCTAGCGACCGTCTGACTGACCTGACAGATGTCTGACTGATCTGACAGCCGTTTGACTGACCTGACAGCCGTCTGACTGACCTGGCTGCCGTCTGATTGACCTGACATCCGTCTGACTAACTTGACAGCCGTCTGACTGATCTGACAGCCGTTTGACTGACCTGGCAGCCGTCTGACTGACCTGGCTGCCGTCTGACTGACCTGGCGGCCGTCTGACTGACATGACAGATGTCTGACTGATCTGACAGCCGTCTGACTGACCTGACAGCCGTCCAACTGACCTGACTGCCGTCTGACTGACCTGACAGCCGTCTGACTGACTTAACAGATGTCTGACTGATCTGACAGCCGTCTGACTGACCTGACAGCCGTCCGACTGACCTGACTGCCGTCTGACTGACCTGACAGCCGTCTGACTGACTTGACAGATGTCTGACTGACCTGACAGCCGTCCGACTGACCTGGCTGCCGTCTGACATCCGTCTGACTGACTTGACAGCCGTCTGACTGATCTGACAGTCGGCTGACTGACCTGGCGGGTAGTTGGACTGGATGGGTCGGCTGTCCAGCTGCAGCGTTGAGTTGGGACCGTTCCGGATCACACGCACCACGTGGTACTTGCCGTCGTCGACTCGCGCGCCCAGGTCCGAGGTGGTCAGCACGCCCGACCCAACGTCGTACAGCAGGTACACGTTGCTCTCGATCTGCCGACACCACCAGGTCTCGTGGTCAGACGCCCTCCATCGCCATCTGTGCCAATGGTCTTGGGGAAACTTGCGCTCGTGAATGGTTCGTGCTCGTTTCAGAGCATCTCCACCGCTGTGCTTGTACAGCCAGGGACGGACCCAGGGGGCGAAGGGGGAAGCAGCGATTTCCCCCTTAGCACCCCGAAAGGCGCCTTCGATGGAGATGGGGCTCCCCTACAGGTGGAAATGGTACCCCTCTGGGAAGGTCGAGTGCACCCCCTTCTCCCGCTTATCGACATTTTTGTTGTCAAAGGTGGCTCTCCACGTGGAAAAGGCACCCATGTGGCAAGGTCGAGTGCACCTACCCCTCCCCGTTGATAGGATTTTCCAGCCGAAGGCTTTCTGATGCACGTGCACTCTCTTAAAAAAATCGCCTCCTAAATAAAATCCTAGATGGGTCTGTGTGCACAGCACACGGTATGTCTGCCTGGCGGCGGATCATGCTGCACCGCAGTACCGGGCCCCGTGACCGCCACATACTGATTAACGACCTGACACGCCTCTCCCGCGGTTGAAAGCGGTGGTGCTATGTTAACATGAGATATCCACACACACTTGAGGCTGTAATAGCCCCTGATATCAATGCAAATGGGCCAGGGACGTAGAGGAAACCATGGGTATCCCGCAATTACAGTTCTCATGAATAACCAAGGACGAACACGCTTTATCCACGCCTGTGCATATTGCTGGATATTTCGAGCTCCCAGGCTTAAGGCGCCCGAAAATGCCAACTCTTGCATGTACGTGGTTGGAAACTGCTGAATAATAATTTATGGAATCACAACGCTCCCAGCGCACGAACTATATCGGTGTATACAACTATAATGAAAGCCGTGGCTTGCGGAGGAGATAAGTTGATGGCAGGTACTTGTGATATTGCTTATATGTGTAAACTTCCTTGGTGTATCTACACGGTGGTATGAAATGCCACCGGAATTGCTGGATGGGCGAGAACCAAGGGCGGATGTGGAGCCTGCCTGATGCGCTCAAAGGATATTGTGCACTGGATGGAGGACCACAGGATATTATGTACCAGCCTCACGGTAGCGATGCGGCTGAAAATTTGTGCACCGCTTGCCACTACGCTCTCCTGGCACTCGGAGGATGCATAAGTCTTCTAATTGAATTTAATTTTGCGGCGCTGCAGGAATCTCACAAAAGATGTAGCCTATTTCGATCATTGGCTACAGCGTGGAAACATTGGGAAGAAGTCCCTCCAATTTCGCGATAAGCGCACCGTTTGAGCTGAAATTGACTGTGCTGTAGCCTAAATGGAGCTAATCTGCTGAATGACATAAACGTACCCAAAATATAAACTATTCCAAACTGATGAATTAGCATAGAATGATCATACTTGTCACGGTGTGCAATCCTCCCTGTCCCTCAGTTTTCCAGTCGCACACACGACCGCTCAGCACGTTATCCTGGTCCTGGATCGACCTGACCGGCCTCGGGCACCCGAGGCCAATTTCTTTTTTAAACAGTGAGTGCAAGTAGATACTTGGAACTTAAATCTTGCTGTGTAATTAACACGCGCAACAGAGGTGGGAGTGGGGTAGCGGCCGAACCATCCCACCCCTTCTGTTTTTCGAGGTTTGCTGTTTACTGTTTGCTGCACATACACATACAACTCTCTGCATAGACTTGCTCAAGATTCACCAACGCTTACAGTGGTGATTCAAGGTAAGATTCATATTAAACATACCTCCTTGATGTTGAGACACACTATGGGCACCATCAGGGCCGCACGAATATTTTCTTAACGGGGCCCGACTTGTGGCGCGACCAGATTTTGTTGGGGTAAGCATCTGACTCTACCGAACTAAAATCGAATACTTCTCGGAATTTGAGCACCTTATCTGAACATTCTAGGTATTTCAATATTTTTCTTTTTAACACTAAATTTTTTTGTCATCGTCGCTAAGGCAGGGGGGGGGGGGGAGCTAGTCGGCCTTTCAGGGAAGCGCTGCACCAGTGTACTGGGCTACACTAGTGGCGCAAACAAAACACACACTCTTCAAAAACAAATATGGCTAGGTGCAAACGTAATCATGCGTCTGATGCAAAAACGCCAAGAAACATAGGAAAAACGCAAAATATTCGCGACAACTTCAATGACATCTTATTGAGTTAGCTGTACTTTTTTTTAAGGCGTAAAGGTTATGGGGCGAAAGTGTTACAAGAATAATGAAAATATAACCAAAATTAAGGCATGATACAGGCCGACACAATATTAATGAGTTCAGTTGCATGCAGTCCTTGGCTAGTGACATGTAACCTATCTGCTCGCGCGGCCATTCCTTGTCTCGGTCCAACGAT